>CP139504.1:132182001-132308690 GCA_021014915.2 Artemisia tridentata subsp. tridentata
ATAATATCCCGTACAGAATGTTGAATTACCTCAAAATCTAACTTGAAGGGCGAAAAATCTAACTTTATAGATTAGTAAATTCAAAAAATACAGCATAAAAATTATTTAAAGGATTGGGGACATTGAAAAGAAATCACAAAGCTTACCTTCGGATAACATTGGAGTTATTGGGATAGTCAAGGTCATTGTACTTTTGAAGAGAAGACTCAATGACAGAAGGATCATCGGTTCTCAGATTCATGAGACATTCTTCAACTTGTGGAAGTTTCTGTAAGTTAACCATAGGTACTCATGAAACGCAGAAATTTAAAATGCTTTCAAAAAACTTTGAAAATACTAACTGCACTAAGTGAATAGTGTGTAGCGAGTCTACAGGCAATCATTTCAACTACATTGAGCTTGTCTCCAGTTAGACCCAAATACTCCCCTGCATAGAAGTTAAGTTTTCAAATAAGTTAGATTCTAAAACATCACCGCCGCTCTTTCCATTGTTTTTGATTTACGTTGACTGCCGCTATCAAAAGGTATAACTGCTGATATATTTCCATACTTTCTTTGATGCCCTTGGCTTTTAAGTTACAACTCCAAGTAAAGCTATAAAATACGAATTCTTAATGCATAGCCAGATTATAACAAACAAACTCGCATTGCAAGTGTTCTAAATTGACATGTGGTCGTTATATGAGAAAAGTAACAAAACATAAACAAAAAAACAAAATATACCTCATGCAGCAACATCAGTGAGGGTTAGTATATATCCATGTGAATTAACATTAACAACAAAATTAACAGCAGCGATAAGATGTTCGCTTCGGCTACCTGCACATATCACAAACAGTAACCAAGAAATCCAAATCAAATCAGTGATATCAATCACAATCATATCACTATTACTACACATTATTCTTTTAAGCCCACTGAAATTTACCTTTTGATACATTTCATAATAACCTTGTGTTCCTTCCTATACATGATTTGTATCCTAACACTGTTGCAAGCCTATGCCTGAAAAACATATGAACTTGTTACTTGTGGCACATGTAATGTGTTGAACACGTTTAAAAAAGGTACATATAATCCAGATTATATCCAATAAAATTATGTGAATCTACATTGAACTTTATAATACGAATTATTAAAATGCAGCTTACCGGCGGAATGATGCAACTAATAAAATGCAGCTTACGAATGATTATAATAAGAATGATTAAAAATCTCACTTACCGACAGAATGATGAAAATGATAAGCGATCAAACAAAGTAAAGGTTTTCTAAGATGGTATCACAGACATGTTGTACATGCAACAACACATGTCAGAAAAGCATTGTACCTTAATTTTTTTGACCTCAGTCTTGCTTGTGAAACAAAATTGACATCAATTTATCACAGCCCAGCACGAAGACCAGTTGCAGCTTCTTTTTACGCATTTGACCTGCATAAAGAATTACATGTGTTGATCCATTCATAAGTTACCGGGTTAAAATAGCTATCATTTATCATTGCATACCTTAACAGCAACATATATAGTATATTTACCTTAGCACGAAAGTTAAAAATAACAGGTGGCAGAGATATCATCAAGACGACGTTGTTGACAACAGCCGGTTATATTTTCTGCCTCGGGTATGACTGCTAACCTTCTTGTCTTCATTAGTATCAAATAACGTCTACAGGGCGATTAGCTTTCCCCTATATTGTACACAAAACCCCCATTGAGAATTCAAATGAAATTTTGCAACTTTATCTATTCCAAATATAGGACCAATAACTAATTGAAATCAGAACAAAGAATTAGAACAAAGATCTAAATACCACGTTTGAAATTTTTTGCAATTGATTTTGTTCAATATGACAGGTCTTAAGAAACTACTCAATTAATCTTGTTACCGGATAGGGTAATTGAAATTTATGTAGTGCCAGAAGGGTAAATCCACGAAGAAACTAACATTATCCTAAAGTGCCATTTCTTCTTGTGATGCAGCAAACTTGTAGTTATAGCCATATGCTACTCATTATCAGATTCATGTGTTTAAACAAAAATTGACTAATTAGCATTTCATCATAAATAGGCTACTCCAAGAATGCAATAATTTGTAGAATAAGCGTTTATCAATCTACTTGAAACAACCTGGAGAAGAAACATATATTTTTTTGTATTCTTCTCTTAGACATTTCATCAAACACTTGGTGAACACCTTCATCAAACACCTTGTGGAAAACTAGAAGGGGGGGGGGGTTGAATAGTTTTTACCTTTTTAAAATTAATTCGCTTTGTGACTTAACGTGATTTCAAAGTAAATACACACAAACAAACAATATAAGTTCAGTAAGTAAGGAAAGGAACAATCAAACCACAACACGGAGATTTATAGTGGTTCGGCTACAAGGACTCTCTTCCTTGCCCTACTCCACTCCTCGAGCCTCTAACTTGAGAGTTTTTCTTCACTAAGAAAAAAACTCCCTTCTCAGCGGAGAAAACCTTTATACACATCACTTACACTTTATCCGGTACTAAGCTAAACACCGGGTTCTTTACAAGGGTACAACCACTCCCGTTGGTTCTTTAATAAGGGTACAACCACTCCCGACACTCTTTGTGTTTTGAGGACTAAAACACTAACCAAAATCTACTGAATGAATGGTATAGACAATGATGTGTGAATACTAACAAGTCACACAGTATCTAACTATCAAGTCTTGCAACACAGTGTTGAAGCTTGTATGCTTGATCTTCTTTGCTACAAAAGAGAGATCACTAAGAATGAAATGAATGAATGTAATGGGTTAGTAATGTACAAATGAATGAATGTATAATTTAAGCTATATGAGTGATGGTTGTGCTTGAATGATCAGCTTGCTATTTATAGGCAAAACTGACCAGATAACCCGCGGATTTGGCGGATCCCAAAAATTGGTTCCGCCCTTGTACTGGTTTGGTTCCGCGGGGACAAGCCAGCTAAGGGATTTTCAAATCTTTCCATATATTGTCAAGTCTTGTCAAGATCTTCCAAAGTCAACTCTTTAGCTTCAAGATCTTTCTAAAATATATTGTAAAGTCAACTAAGATATGTAAATGATGCATGCCATGATGTCATGTGTATTTCCATTTTTAAGAAATAAAAATAAACATGTTAATGTATATATGTATGTAATTTGTAATTCCTAGTGATCATATGATATGTAAATGAGTTTTTAAAAGCTTGTTACTAAAATATAAAAGACTTTAACATATACTTATGCTTTGCTAAAGATAAACCTTATAATTGTCATTAACAAAATTAAGCAAAAATCGTAAAATATAAATAACGTTTTTAGGACGATATTTGTATTAACAATCTCCCCCTTTTTGTTGATGACAAAACATAAAGTTTATTTTTAAGCAATGGAATAAGTAAAGTAAAAGTCTTTTAAAAATATAGATTAAGTTAGTTTTATGCAAGTTGTAAAAACTATTTTAAGCATAAAAATATGTACTGTGATGTTCACAATGATGTATGAAATTTATCATATCTCCCCTTTTTTGTCGAAACAAAAAGAAGATATGCGTAGCGGAATGTGGTGAACATTTCTTGGTTATTACTCCCCCTAAATTGGAGTACCCAGATTGTTTCAATGATTTTGAGAACTTTAAAAGCTCCCCCTTGGATAATACTCCCCCTAATTGGAGTGCCAAGGTTATGATGCATGATCCTACAAAACAAATGGTTAGAATATGATATGCTCCCCCTCAATGTATACTCTCCATTACTAGGGTACCAACGTATACGTTTCAAGGATGAGAAATGCTACAAAACAAAGGTTATTTGTATATTAATTCAACCAAGTAGCATAATCTATATATAAAGGTTCAACCAAACATGTAGTTCAACCCAGTTGACTTTAAAAAGTCAAAAATACTTGTCTGATAAAAAAATGCACCTAAGTACAAGTGGTCAAATCATTATGAGAATTCAAACCAACCATACAATAATGTTAGTGAATCAAACAAACCAAGATATTATGCCAAATAGTGATCACCCATAAGCATAAATATAACATCCATTAATTGAAAATTTGTTTGTGACAAAAGTCACAAAACATGATGTTACAACAACATAAAAAAGAAAACCTTAAACAAATCCTAAAAAAGTCCTAAAAGTTCCTATAAAAGGAAACTAGGAAGAAACTAAAAGCTCCTATTGTGGAGGATGAGAAAGCGCAATAAGGCGCTCGAGAATGTGGTTCAAAATGAATCGCATTTCGTTTTGCAATTCAAGAACCGAGATGTTGGTTCGTTGAACCAAATGGGCCGTCCTCTCGCACATGATACAATCATGTCTTGGAGGTGGAAGGTTTGGTTCATGAGTTGGAGGTGGTGGTGGTTGGGTGTTTGATGGTGGAGGTGGTGGTATGTAGTTTGGGGACATAATGGAGGCCATCAAAGTGGATTGGAGGTCCATAGCCTCATGGAGGTGGGAATCCACCATGTTTGAGAAAGCATAGAGGCGGTCCAACTCCTCGTTGATTTCTTGTTGTGATTGGGGTTGGTCGTTCCACATTGTCTCATCAATGGGATTGAGTGTGGATGTTGGTGAGGTTTGTTGAGGTTGTTGTTGTGGTGGCTCTTGTTCACGGTATAAAGGACCGTGGATATCCCAATAAATGGGATGGAAGAGAAGAGGTTGTTGACCTTCAAAGGTAGGAGGAGGATTGGTAGTTCTTGTTGGAAGGTCTTCCAAAGTTTCAAGATATGGGTATGGAGAGGTCGGAGGAGTAGTAAATAACTCCATTGGTTGTAGTTTGGGTGAGTGTGATGGTGATGGAGATCTAGCAGGCTGTAATGGAGCGGGTGGTGGTGTGGTGGCTATGGGAGTTATTGTTGGTGGTGGAGTATGGAGGACTACATTTGATGGTGTGGGAGTGGAGAGTGTTAGGAAATTCTCATCGGCTATGGGTGAAGAGATGTTGAGAGGTGATGACTCCTCTGATGAAGTTGCCAAGTTTACAAAACAACACTGCTTAACACTTATGCGAGCAGTTCTGCGTGGTGGTCTGTTGGTGGAAGAGTTGTTGGATTTTGTCATGGTTAAAATGTGAAGGATTGCAAACAAGTACAGAGATGATACTTAGAGTTGATGGTGAAGGTGTGAGTTTTGATCAAGCAAATGTTCCATTTTATAGGCAGGAAGGATTATGGAAATTGGTGTTTGGATTTGATGTTCATCCATAGAAGGATTGAGGTTCCTAATAATTTGGAACAAAAAATTGTGCTAGTCACATCATCTAAGTGAACCCATTGAAATGAGGTTGAGTAAAGAGTTGAAGATATGCAGTAAATGCAAGGTTTGAGTGGGAAATCTAATGATTTGATGTGTCCACGGATTGCAAGGAACCAAATTGAGGGTTCCTTGCTTGTTACAGAAAGGTAACTCAGTGGAAAA
Organism: Artemisia tridentata subsp. tridentata; assembly: GCA_021014915.2. Taxonomy (NCBI): domain Eukaryota; kingdom Viridiplantae; phylum Streptophyta; class Magnoliopsida; order Asterales; family Asteraceae; genus Artemisia; species Artemisia tridentata. Next base: position 132,187,423 of record CP139504.1, read on the forward strand.
TTTGAATATTCAAATTTTGGTGGGAAATGGAATTTTTATTATTCTAAGTGTTCCTAAATTATCCTAATGTGCCTAATGATCAGTAGAATAATCCTAAGAACTAGAATCAATGATCTAAGGATCGGGATTAGTCAGGAATTTTGAAAAAGTTACTGTTGGAGTTGGCGGATCCAATCAATAACAAAGGCGAAACCAAAATTTTGGTTCCGCGGAATTCGCAGGGTGCATTTTGGCAGAGCCAAAAATCTCAACAGACAAAACCCAAAATTTGGTTCCGCCATATCCGCCGATCAAAAGTGCTAATTCTTAATAGAGAGATTGTCATATTTTTCGTTACCCGTTCAAATCCCGAAAATTCTCCTAAAACGTATGTAACTACTAATATGTGATAGAATAAAACTAAAAACACAGGTTCTAACATACGTTTACACATAGATTAATCCGATGATAATAACTTACTATAAAAGTGGGTTAAGCCAAATGGTGGCTTAAGCATGAAAAATTGATAACATCACGTGTTATCGTTCTGAAAAGTTATGTTAGTTCACAGAAATATATCATACAAACATAATATTCTAAGAATATAAGAATTCAGCACATCATTGTCTTGGAATTGTCTAATACCAAACATCCTCTAGCCCTCACTTCTTGCTAAGCTTTTTGTGGAGCTTCATGACCCACCTTCCAAGATTCTTCATCATTCCTCGAGTTTGATGAAACTCCTCAGATTGGTTGTCGATGGGAGGTAGTTGACTCATATACTCGGGTGGAGGAATCCTAGAGTTTGGCAAACCATCATCCTCGCTAACCGATGATGATGATGATGATGAGGTGGGTGGATGAGCTCGTTTTCCCTTTGCTACGGCTACCCTATGATCACTAAGTGGAACAGAGGTGTGCTTAATCTCGGTGTAGTCGGGAACAAAATAGCTAGCATTTCGAGGGATGGGTGCAAAGGCTCTATAGAGACGGGTGAGAAGCATCCCGTAGGGCATGGCGGTGGTGCCTTGAACCGGAATATCAGCCATTCTTTTGGCAATATAGTAGGCGAGGTTGAATGGTCGGTGGTTTGACACACAATAGAGCATATAGCAAAGACTTGCATTGACATGGTCTCTATTTCCTATGGTGCTAATCACATTTGCCCTAAGAACTTCTTCGAGCTTCTTGAATTGGGGCCTAAGTTCGTTTAGCTCCATGCCAAATGGATCACGATTTACCTCCTTTCCTCGACTAGTCCTAGTGTGGGAGGTTCTAGGAACAAAAAGATGAGCACGTATGTCCTCTTTTGAGATTAGAGGTGTATCGTATGGATGCATACGATCAAGGTTGGAATCGAGAATGGACAATGACCATTTGTCCGAATAGAAACAATCTCCATGACTTGGAACACCTAAGACATCTCCAAATTGATCTAGAGGGATGTTAAACTGAGCTTGGTTTATTTTGAAGTGAACATTCATGTAACCATAATCATTTGTACTGGTATGTGCTTAAACACATACTTTTATTTGACCAAAACCGGACCCAAATAGACCAAAAACTAACCATAAATGCCAAAGATATTATGTTTTTGTGTTTGTTTCTATGCAGGTACGGATATCATGAAAAAGGGACAAAATCAAGCAAAATCCGAGAAAATGAGCACGAGACATGGAAAAGAGATTTATAGAGCCGAAGCCGGGAAAATTTCGTCAAAGAGAATATTTTTTTTTGAAGAATGGCCCTTGGATTACTTCTACTTGGCATTATTGGTCCCTAGACTATCTTTGAAGAAATAGCAGATTTGGTCCTTGAGGTTTACCTATTTACAAAGTTGGTCCCTAAATTATTTATCCTAAACTCTACAAACTCCAACCGGATCCAAAGTTACCACAACTAAACTAAACCCAAAGCTAACCATTAAACCCACTATCCCTTAAAACCCCACCGGCCCAATTCATTAAATTAAACCCATCCAACCCACAACCTTAACCCCGACCCACATCTTAACAAAAAAAAACCCGACCCAAACTAATAATAAAACACTTCGGTCAAATCCCCAAATCAAATCCGGTCAAAATCCCTAACTAACTCGCTACTACTTCTTCTTCTCCCCTAAATTACCGCCCACATCCACCAAACCCTCTGCTAATCCCACCTCTCACCACCTCACCACTACCAGCCAAACCCTTCACGTGGGTTTGCTCTTGGTCCCCTCCCCTCCACCTCATCAATCCGAGGCACCAAAGAAGATCAACGGTTCAAGATAAAAAGAAGTGGTGAGCACGTATGATCCAAGGGTCGACAAAGAAACACAAACGCACGCAGGGAAACACTCTCACACAACAAACACACTCGAACTAGGGTTTTTCTATTTTTTTGAGTATAAATAGTCGAGAGCAGCCGAGTTTCTTTTTCTTTTTCTAGGTTTATTTTAGCTATTAGTTTAAGGTATTTTGTAATTTTATTTCGGTTGTAATTTTACTCTTTATTTTAATATAAGTCAAGTTTTATTGTTTAGCTTATTTACTGCTTCGATTTTGCTTATTTCATTCTTGTTACTGCTTATTTTTGATAAGTTAGTATAAGTTGTTCTTAGTTTAAGCTTGAAAAAAGAAAAAAAAAAATATATATATATATATATATATATATATATATATATATATATATATATATATATATATATATATATATATATATATATATATATTTTTTTTTTAGCTTATCTTGTTTTTTTTTCCTGCTTGTTTGAAGTCTGATATGGTTAGTTAGGATAGGTTAGTTAGTTTGCTTATTACTGCTCTTGGCTGTTCTGCTTTTAGTTTTAGTTTAGCTTAAGTATTTTGTTTTGATCTTGCCTAGTTTTGTGCTGTGGTGAATGTTTGTGTTCTGAGTTTAGCTTAAGTGGTGAATGTTTTAGTTTGAGTTGGATTTGGATCTGTTTGTGTTTATTGTTTGTGTTTATCATAGCTTAAAAATTAGTTGTTAGTTTGTTATCAGTGGAATCTAATTCTAAGTTTAAGGTTTTAAGTCAAAGTACTGATCTGAGCTCATTTTGTGGTTTCAAAAGTAGTGTTGGTTGTAGCTTTTTCAATCTTGTTGCTTTGAGTTTTTTAAAAAAGAAAATCAAGAAAACTTAAAAAAAAAAAAAAAAAAAAAAAAAAAAAAAAAAAAAAAAAAAAATTAGCAAAACTGCTATGCCTGGGATTCGAACCCAGGCCAGCAGACTCACAAACTCAACAACACAACCACTGGACTCTTAGTCTCTTTTTAGTTAAACTTTACAAACTTTTATTTAAAACCTTTTATTTTTATTTCCTTATTAGCTTATTGTGAGCTGTTTGCTTATTTTAGGCTTATTTAAAAAAGCATTTTCACTTTTTATATTTTTCATAGCTCAAGTTTCAAGTTTAGTATTAAGTATTTTAGAAAAAAATTTTCAGAATTTTCTTTTTCCATTTAGTATTTTTAATCAATTATTTTCTTTTAAATAGTTTTTAATTTATAAAAAATTATTAAAAAGTCAAAAAAATATTTTTCTTTTTTCCAAAATTTTCTTTTTATATTTAGGTCGTAGGAAAATTATGTTGATACCCGTAGGATTAGTTTTTCAAATATTTCACGTTTTTACTCGTTCGTAGTTTCCGTTTTACGTTATTTGTTTTTCGTTTGAGTAGATATTAAAAACTAAAATCAACTCTCGTCTTTTCAAGCATTTTAATACCGAACCGAAAACGATATTCTCAATTTCACGCCTCGCAGGGAGAACGACCCGGGTACACGCTTGCCCGGTTTATTATAACTTGATTTTTGCGTTGAACCGTTCCTCGTTGACTTTTCTTCGTGAGAGGTTGACTTGCGAATTGTGTTTAACCGACGACAATCAGTTTTTGGCGCCGTTGCCGGAGAGTGTGTTGCGAAAATATCGTCACGGTTTGACGATTAGTGACTTGAAGAACTTTCCTCGTGAAGTTTCGTAAATATCTTGTAAATATTTTTTATCCAAAATCCAAAAAAAATTGAAAAAATCCAAAAAACCCAAAAATATTCTTCTTAACCTAATGTTCTTGGTGCATGCGCACACGTTCTTCTTCGTCATCGAGTCCCTTTCTTGAACTCGTCGCAATTCCGCGAAGACGTAATCGTAGACGTGCTGCCTCATTAGTCGAACCCGAGATTCGTACTAATCCCGATCCTCCCATTACCGAAATGGCCGAGGATCAACGTACCATGCAAGAGTTACTCCAATGTCCCACCGTGGGATACGGAGATGCTATTGTTATACCCCCGATTCAAAACACAAACTTTAAACTCGAAACCGGTTTAATACAACTTGTCACGGGAAATCAATTTCACGGTTTTGAGAGGGAGGATCCCCATGCACACATCCGATGGTTTAACCAATTGACATCCATACACCATCATAAGGATGTCCCTCATGACTCTATCAAATTAAGGTTATTCCCATTTTCCCTTGGGGGGGGGCAGCCCGGATTTGGCTTGAAAAAGAACCCCCTCAATCGATCAATACTTGGGAAGATCTCGTCAAGAAATTCGTGAATTATTTCTTTCCTCCATCCAAAATGACTAATGCCAGGAATGAAATCACAAATTTCAAGCAACGATTTGATGAAAACTTTGGTGAGGCATGGGAACGATTCAAGGATCTCCTACGGAAATGCCCACATCAAGGTTTCTCGGAATTACATCAAATCGATACGTTCTACAATGCCTTAACTCAATCAGATCAGGATTCACTCAACGCAGCCGCCGGTGGCAATATTTTGAGTCGAATGCCGAAAGATATCTTAACGATTATCGAAAACAAATCCAAAGTTCCCACTTCACGAAACAAACCGGTTGTTTCGAAAGTGAATTCTTCCACCCCTTCTTCTTCATCGGCCCATCCATCGGAGATGGCCGAGCTTGCCGATGCTATCCGGATGATGATGAAAGAGTTTAAGCTCCAGAATCAGAAACCGGAGCCCGTCAAAGCAGTTACAGAAACTTGTGTTATATGTGGTGGTCCCCATCCTTACTATAATTGTGCAGCTACCGATAGCCAAGTTTACAATGCTACCGTAGCAGCTGCAAACTACAATCAAAATGAAGGATTTCGTCCTCAAAATGTTAGCAACCAAATGGGACCACCCGGTTTTCCACCCGTTCAAAACAACCAAAACCGTTTTCCTCAAACCAATCAAGGTTATCAAAATTACAACCAAAATCGGGGAAACAATTATCAAGCTCCACCGCAACAAGTCTATCAACCTCCTCCTCCCCAAGTTGCACCTTCTCCCGACTTTGCGAGTTATGTGAAAGCAACCGATGCTAGCATACGAACTATGCAAGGTCAAATCAACAATATGAGAGCTGACTTACGGAAGGAGATTGATACAACGATATCTCGACAAACAAACGAGCTTAAGCAAATGATGAATGGATTTCTACAAATGAATCAACCCTCAACCTCGGGAACATCTTCTCTTCCTAGCAACACAATTGCTAACCCGAGGGGTGATATAAAAGCAATTACCACCCGAAGTGGTGTTTCATATGATGGACCCACGGCTCCGACTACCGCTTCTTCTCTTCCTCCCAAGGTAGTTGTCCGTGAGACCGAGGTGACAAAGGACACGGAACTTCCTACTAATAATGGAAGGACCGAAAACGTCCAACCTCCGGTTGTCCAACCTTCTAAACTTAAGGATGTGCTTGAGCCCGAAAAAGCTCCCATAAAAACAACACTTCCTTATCCATCGAGATTGAATGATCAAAAGCTTCGCGAAAAAGCTTCAAATCAAATGGAAAAATTCTTCCAAATCTTTCAAGAATTGCATTTCGATATAAGCTTCGCGGATGCTTTACTTCTGATGCCTAAGTTTGTTTCCACTATCAAGAGTTTATTGAGCAACAAGGAAAAATTAATTGAATTAGCAAAAACTCCGTTAAATGAACACTGCTCAGCGGTTCTCCTAAAAAAGCTTCCGGAGAAGCTTGGAGATCCCGGAAAATTCCTCATTCCATGTGAATTTCCGGGGATGGTTGAATGCTACGCCTTGGCCGATCTTGGTGCAAGCATCAACCTAATGCCGCTCTCCGTTTGGAAAAAACTTTCTCTGCCCGATTATACCCCCACTTGCATGACCCTCGAGCTTGCGGACCGGACCATAACCCGTCCACTTGGAATAGCCGAGGATGTCTTTGTCAAGGTTGGGAAATTCCATTTTCCCGCCGATTTTGTGGTGGTTGATTTTGATGCTGACCCCCGGGTTCCTCTAATTCTCGGAAGATCATTTTTGAGGACCGGGCGGGCTTTGATTGACGTGTACGGAGAAGAAATAACTCTAAGAGTTGATGATGAAAAAGTCACGTTTCAAATCAATCAGAACTCTAAACCGCTAACCACCAAAAGCAACGTTGCTGTGGTTAATCAAAAATCTGATCCAGTAATTGCTTCCAAAAGAAGTGATTCGATTCTCTCAAGATTTGCGGTTAAGAGTATGTCAGAAAAACGTGCTGAGCTTAAGGCTATGAAAATTACACCCGGTTCAAGCAAATGGTTTGCGAGTTGTTCCGCGGATGTAAAGAGTATTCTTGATGATGATGAATCAGATTCGGAGACCACAACGGAAGTGGTGGAAATTGCTAGATCTAAGAGCACACCACTTGTCCCATCTCCGGAAATGGTTTATCGAATTGAGACTATTAATTCTATACCTCTCACTCCGAATTCTGAACCAAACATTTTCGAGTCTTCCCATCCTTCTCCTCCGATTGAGGGAAGTGTTATCTCGAGGGAAGAGATCGAGGTGTTCTTTGATGATGCTCCAATTTCTTCGGAAATTGTTGAGCCCGATGGTGATCCGGGGGAAGATGTCTCGTTATTAAAAATGAAAGTTGATGAACCATTTTCCTTTCCCCCGGAAGATGTTAAGGAAAAGCCGTTAGATCCTTTGGAGCTCGAGCTCAAGGATGCTTTTCCCGAATATGAGAGTTTCATATTTGATGATGAGAGTAGTGGCAATCCCACTTCTCATTCTGATTTCTCTATCCCGGCTTTTGAAGCCTTCTACTTTGATATTGATCATTCGGAGGAGACGAGTAGTGGCAGTACCACTTCTCATGCTCATATCTCTCCTCCCGAATATGATTCATTTCTCTTCGAATTGAATGATCTCTATCACGAGGAGTTCTCCGATGAACTCTCTCTTTTGTTATCTCCTCCGGAATATGATAAATTCTATTTTGATCTGGAGGAAGATACTAGTCTGGGGGAGGTGTACCTTCTCATGAAGATTTCATCCCGACCCTCCCGCCCGAGATTCTTGACAAAACTTCTGCTGATGATGAAGAGTATTTCATGATAATTATCCAAATCTTTATGCTCTTCATCACATATGCTGTGGCTTCTCCCATCCTTCACTCCTTCGGGAGTGAGGATACCATCTTTGACCCCGGTATTACCATTTCTGGTTCTTCTTTCTAAAAATACCGTGGGTATCTCATCGGAGTGGAACTTTCATATGCTTCAATGTTTATCCAAACATATTGAATGAAAGTCCGATGGAGATTTCTTTTTCCACATGCTCCCCCAAGGACAATTAAATTCGGGGTCGAGTCAAGCTACGTGACTCGGTTAACCAAAACAAAGCGCTTCGTGGGAGGCACCCCATGCTTATCCATCTATTTTCTAATAAAGTGACGTGAGGAGGGGTTTCCTCTTCCATTTGTTGTGTTTGGTGTTGTTCGTGTATGTCTAGGATTGCCCGATTGATGAAGACTCTCGTGCTCATGGTTTACTTCTCTCCACTCGAGTTTCATCATTCGTTGCTTATCCGATATCCTTAATCTTATCGTTTTACGTTTATCTTTGGCATAATTCATAAACGGCCTTAGATTTATGTAGGAGAACCCTTACCTTTAAGACATTGAGGACAATGTCTCGTTTTAGTCTGGGGGGGGGGTAATCTTTTGATTTGATTTTTGCCTTGCATTTTTGCCGTTTTCTCTCGCAACCCCGTTTTTCCTCAAAATTTGAAAAAATCCAAAAAAATGAGAAAAATTTAAAATTTTTTTTTTGCAAAAATATAATAAATTTTGACATTTTTGTTGACTTTCCGCTGGTGAGAGTAGGAATAAAATTCTGACTTGATCGGGCGTGTTGAGCCCTAGCTTGTCCCCTTAACCATTTATAATCTATAAGCTCGTGCTAGTCTTTTACACAAGGAGCTATAAAATGCGAATTCTTTTCAAGAGTTTGCAAGTTCCCGTATCGACTTTATATATGCATGGCTTGATTATAAGGCTAAGCATTCGCGGATCTTATTATTTAAGATTTTAAATTTGCGAAGAACGAGAAATGATAGAGTTTATTTAGAAGTTAGATTGCTAAACGTGGAGTAGTTGGTTCTCTTTAGAGCTCATCAAAGTTACTTGTGGCCTTTTGCTCCCGCAAAATTGTTTCACAATATATAACTGTAAGAATAATTAAAGATGTTAGGTTTTGCCGATGATTAGTTCTTAGTCTTCTTAAAAGAATTCTTGTTTTGAAAATTGGGTACACATCAAGGTTCCTTAATAAATAAGTTTAATAATAAGTTAAGTGCTCTAAGCTACGGATTCGAGATCGGGCCTTGGATCCTTATTTCCGGAAGGCGTTTAGGTCTTGGCTACCCTCTTGCACCGGCCCTTGGACCTCTAGTTCAGGAATGTGTGAGGTCTTGGTCTAACCACCTTGGATCCTCATTTCAGGAATGTCTAGAGTCTTGGAACTCTCCGTTGTAACGGCCCTTGGATCCTTTATGCCGAAAAGTGTAAGGTCTTGGAATTAAACCGTGAAGGTCCGTCGTTTAGGGTACGCAAGTGAAAAAGAAAAAAAAAAAGTGATGAAAGAAAAATAGAAAAAGTCAAAAATATAAATAAAAGCCTTGATGTGGACCTCATTTTCAAAGCAACGGTTCTCGAGAGAAGATTGAAAACTACTTAGCGTCTTAATTTAGTATCTTTATCGGACTAAAACATATCGAAACGAGAATATGAAGCAATTCATTTCTCACCAAAAATAAAATAAATAGAGGAAATTAGGAAAAATTGGAGCATGAGGTAATTACACAAGTAACTTTCATGGGTAGTGTTGGCATCTAACTTATAAATAGACAATGATTTCGTTTTTACGCTTAGTTTGGGGACTCGTGAAAAATCAGGAACGACGAATTTTATCCGTATGGTCACTTCTTTATGAGTCGTGTTTCCTACTCGAAGAACCTGAAATTTATCGTGAGATAATGATTGTCAACAAAGCCGTCACATGATTATGATAAAAAAATACAAAAATATAATAAAAAGAAAAATCGGGGAGTTTTTAGAACTTAAGATTTCTTAATCTCTTTTGAAAATTTTGCTACTTCTCAAAGTTAGTAAAAAGAGATTGGAAATTTTTGGTTTCAAAAACGTGTTTTTATAACATTGCGTGAGGACACGTCAATATCTTAGTCTGGGGGAATTTTGGTATGTGCTTAAACACATACTTTTATTTGACCAAAACCGGACCCAAATAGACCAAAAACTAGCCATAAATGCCAAAGATATTGTGTTTTTGTGTTTGTTTCTATGCAGGTACGGATATCATGAAAAAGGGACAAAATCAAGCAAAATCCGAGAAAATGAGCACGAGACGTGGAAAAGAGATTTATAGAGCCGAAGCCGGGAAAATTTCGTCAAAGAGAATATTATTTTTTTTTGAAGAATGGCCCTTGGATTACTTCTACTTGGCATTATTGGTCCCTAGACTATCTTTGAAGAAATAGCAGATTTGGTCCTTGAGGTTTACCTATTTACAAAGTTGGTCCCTAAATTATTTATCCTAAACTCTACAAACTCCAACCGGATCCAAAGTTACCACAACTAAACTAAACCCAAATCTAACCATTAAACCCACTATCCCTTAAAACCCCACCGGCCCAATTCATTAAATTAAACCCATCCAACCCACAACCTTAACCCCGACCCACATCTTAACAAAAAAAACCCGACCCAAACTAATAATAAAACACTTCGGTCAAATCCCCAAATCAAATCCGGTCAAAATCCCTAACTAACTCGCTACTACTTCTTCTTCTCCCCTAAATTACCGCCCACATCCACCAAACCCTCTGCTAATCCCACCTCTCACCACCTCACCACTACCAGCCAAACCCTTCACGTGGGTTTGCTCTTGGTCCCCTCCCCTCCACCTCATCAATCCGAGGCACCAAAGAAGATCAACGTTTCAAGATAAAAAAAAGTGGTGAGCACGTATGATCCAAGGGTCGACAAAGAAACACAAACACACGCAGGGAAACACTCTCACACAACAAACACACTCGAACTAGGGTTTTTGATGAAGCGAAAAGTGTACCGCTTTTAGGGGGTCATTTAAGCCCTAATACGCGATTATATGATCAAATATTGCCCTAAATCATTTCTTTTCTCATTTTAGGTACTTGGGACGTGATTTCTGGAATATGATGCATTTTGGAGCTTTTTGGACGTTTTTATGCTCAAGAATGAAGAAAACAAAAAGACCAAGGAAAGTCAGGATTTTACACCTGACGGCGTCAGGCTCTGGATGCTGACGCCGTCACTTGAAGATGAAAGTGGTGGAAAAATACACATGATAAGCCAGAGAATTTTACAATGGAAAGTCTGACGGCGTCACGCTTTGTGACGCCATAGGTGGTCACGGTTTAATTTAAAGAGAGACGGCCCAGAAGATCTTGGAGGTGACGGCGTCAGGATACAACCTGACGGCGTCAGATGATAAAGAGTGACGACGTCAGAAAGAATTCTTGCACGAGAAGGAACCAAAGTGGAACCGTCACAAGTTAATCAAGACAATCACAACTCGCGCGCGGAGTAGCTGTCACTGTTTTGGACATAAAATCTTCATACGAACTCGGATTTGGGTGATTCAAAAGGCCACGCGAAGAGGACGAAAAGATCTACAACTTGCTGAAGAAAAATGGGAAGGTGACGCCGTCACATGTACGGGGTGACGCCGTCAAGATCGGCCGACAGAAAAGTGCCTATAAATATAATCCTATAACTTCATTTTTTGTAAGCCCCCAACCCTAAGTCCGATTCTAGGGTTAGGGTAGGTGTTTTTCCAGCAACTTGGAGGGTTTAAATCACTTCATAAACATCAAATATTGGTTTGTTGATTCCATATTAATTATGTTTCTCATTATTATCAATTGCTCTTCATTGATTATGTGTTGCTAATTCACCTTATGTCTACTTATGATTGTGTGAAACTTGTATATAATTAGTTAGATCTTATTGTGTTCTTGTTGATGATCTCATCAATTAAGGTGTGACAAATACAATAGATCTAATTGGTTTAGCTTATAATTCTTGTTTCCTATTGTCTCTTGTTTGATTGGGTGATATCGATGTTAGGCTTAAGAAAACTGGCTAACCTCCTATACGGTAACTTGCTTGAACGTCTTAAGAAACATGAACCAATGCGTACTAAGGTTTTTATGGTTGTATTTAATGCATGAGCGAATTCTAGTGATCCCATGTTAGGAGCTTCTTAGCCGGCTCGACATAGGAGTGAAGTAGGAGCTTATAGAGTTGGGGAAGTACGTACGCCACCCCACGATTGGTATTAAGGAATACAACCCGTCAATTAAAACAAGGTGTGACAATTCAATAGGTAGAATTGGATAGCTAGCAAGGAGTAATATATCATAGGTAGACATGCTTCACTTCCCTTGTAGAACTCTAGTTTACTTTTCTTGCATATTAGTTTAGTTAGTAGCTTTTGGGTTAGTTGATTAGCAACTAATTCCGCTTCTCCTTCCAAAACCCGAGATTTTTACTTGCTTTCCATAAAATATAAAAATACAAAAAGAATCTTCCCTCACCCTTAGACCTATTAGAGTAGATAAATTTCAATCCTAACGAACACTATTCTTTGAGTTGAACGATCAATCCCCCGTACTTACCACTACACTATACTACATCGGTCAGGTACACTGCCTGGTGGGGTTGTAAGCCTCTTGAGATCCCTCGAGAGGTAAAACCTGTTGTAAGGTCGCAAAACCACGCATCAGTTTTTCTATTTTTTTGAGTATAAATAGTCGAGTAGCAGCCGAGTTTCTTTTTCTTTTTCTAGGTTTATTTTAGCTATTAGTTTAAGGTATTTTGTAATTTTATTTCGGTTGTAATTTTACTCTTTATTTTAATATAAGTCAAGTTTTATTGTTTAGCTTATTTACTGCTTCGATTTTGCTTATTTCATTCTTGTTACTCGCTTATTTTTGATAAGTTAGTATAAATTGTTCTTAGTTTAAGCTTGAAAAAAGAATATATATATATATATATATATATATATATATATATATATATATATATATATATATATATATATATATATATATATATATATATATATTTTTTTTTTTTTAGCTTATCTTGTTTTTTTTTCCTGCTTGTTTGAAGTCTGATATGGTTAGTTAGGATAGGTTAGTTAGTTTGCTTATTACTGCTCTTGGCTGTTCTGCTTTTAGTTTTAGTTTAGCTTAAGTATTTTGTTTTGATCTTGCCTAGTTTTGTGCTGTGGTGAATGTTTGTGTTCTGAGTTTAGCTTAAGTGGTGAATGTTTTAGTTTGAGTTGGATTTGGATCTGTTTGTGTTTTTTGTTTGTGTTTATCATAGCTTAAAAATTAGTTGTTAGTTTGTTATCAGTGGAATCTAATTCTAAGTTTAAGGTTTTAAGTCAAAGTACTGATCTGAGCTCATTTTGTGGTTTCAAAAGTAGTGTTGGTTGTAGCTTATTCAATCTTGTTGCTTTGAGTTTTTTAAAAAAGAAAATCAAGAAAACTTAAAAAATAAAAAAAAAAAAAAAAAAAAAAAAAAATTAGCAAAACTGCTATGCCTGGGATTCGAACCCAGGCCAGCAGACTCACAAACTCAACAACACAACCGCTGGACTCTTAGTCTCTTTTTAGTTAAACTTTACAAACTTTTATTTAAAACCTTTTATTTTTATTTCCTTATTAGCTTATTGTGAGCTGTTTGCTTATTTTAGGCTTATTTAAAAAAGCATTTTCACTTTTATATTTTTCATAGCTCAAGTTTCAAGTTTAGTATTAAGTATTTTAGAAAAAAAATTTCAGAATTTTCTTTTTCCATTTAGTATTTTTAATCAATTATTTTCTTTTAAATAGTTTTTAATTTATAAAAAATTATTAAAAAGTCAAAAAAATATTTTTCTTTTTTCCAAAATTTTCTTTTTATATTTAGGTCGTAGGAAAATTATGTTGATACCCGTAGGATTAGTTTTTCAAATATTTCACGTTTTTACTCGTTCGTAGTTTCCGTTTTACGTTATTTGTTTTTCGTTTGAGTAGATATTAAAAACTAAAATCAACTCTCGTCTTTTCAAGCATTTTAATACCGAACCGAAAACGATATCCTCAATTTCACGCCTCGCAGGGAGAACGACCCGGGTATACGCTTGCCCGGTTTATTATAACTTGATTTTTGCGTTGAGCCGTTCCTCGTTGACTTTTCTTCGTGAGAGGTTGACTTGCGAATTGTGTTTAACCGACGACAATCATTGGTACTGAGACCTACAGTTGCATAGAATTCAAGTATGAATCTGGGGATTATGGGTTCATCGATGTCTAGGAGACTATCGAATCGAATGGCAGCAAGTTGTTCTCTAAGAATGGTTCCTTCTAGGAATGAGGTGTCTATGGTTCTACCCTCATGTACATAGCATTTTTCTAAGGCTTTGAATATTTCAACTTGTTCCTCACTAAGTCCTTTGGTTTTGTGATGTTTAGGTAGGTATTTGACGGTTTCTTTGTGATCATAATAATTCGCGGGAGGCATGATTATCCTAGACATGAAAGTTACATAGTTTAGTTAAAGTATTGAAAATACTCATATAAATTTCTAGTGTGTGCCTATATGGGGACAATGTGGAGGTGCGGTTATCTCGACTCCTTTTAATGCATGAAAATTTTGTTAATGCAAGTTTTATAGCAAAATTGGAGATAACCTAAACGCTCCTATTTCAATGTATCTACGATTGAATGTACCCGAAAATACATATTAATTATGTATTTCCTTTAGCATTCAAGAGATATTATGCAAATGATGTTTAAAAACACAACTTTTTTGTATTTGTATGAACAATGTTCAAAAACCATTTTTCCTAGTCGTAAGAAGATTTTGATAAAAATTTCTCATGGGGTTTTTGATGAATTATGAAAATGTACTACAAGATGCAATTCCTAACTAAGGAACATGGTTTGTGATGCAATTCAGTAAACATGTTTCATGATTTTTCTAAAAATATGCATAAACCCCAAGTTTTGATTTTGTGCATAAAATAGAAATCCTAGACACAGATCAAGAATGTAGATGTGATTAGGATACTTACAGAGATGTTTAGAGCACAAATTGGTTGTAGAAGATGATCTAAATTGTGAGTTTGGTGTGATAAGAGTCGAATTCTAGTAGTTTGTATGTTTTTGGCAAGTGTGATGAATAGTACAGGGTATTTGTTTAATATACTAAAAAATTTGCTCAGCAGGCCGCGGATTCGGCAAAACCAAAACAAGGGTTGCATCCTTGTTTTCGGTTGGTTCCACGGGATCAGCCTGGGTTTTGGTTATTGTGGTGTTTGGTTAATTTTAAGGTTTAAGCTAACGTTTTATCTACTCACTAGGTTCCATTAATCCTAAACCAAGTCTAAGAAAGTTGAAAGGTTCTCTCTTAAGAGGTTTTGTGAGGATGTCGGCAATATTGTCCTCTGAGGAAACTTTCTCTATTGAGATGTTTCCCTTCTGAACATTGTCTCGTAGGAAATGGTGGCGTATTTCTATCTGTTTGGTTCTAGCGTGTTGGACTGGATTTTTGCTAAGGTCGATAGCTCCTTTGTTGTCGCAAAGAATGGGAATGTCGTTGAGTTTAATTCCATAGTCGACGAGAGCTTGTTTCATCCACAGTGCTTGTTGACACGCCTTTCCTGCAGATACGTACTCGGCTTCAGTTGTTGATATTGCTAGGGTCGTTTGTTTCTTGGCAAACCATGAGGTGAGACAATGCCCAACAAAAGTACAAATACCACTTGTACTTTTTCTATCGACATAGTCACTGGCATGGTATGAGTCGGCATACACTATGGTTTCCATTCCCGTTCCTTTGGGATACCATAATCCTAAATGTGTAGTGCCTTTAATATACCTAAAGATCCATTTAACGGCTTCAAGATGGGATATTTTGGGATCTTCTTGAAAGCGTGCACATAGACAAACACTAAACATAATGTTAGGTCTACTAGCCGTTAGGTAGAGTAAATTACCAATCATTCCCCTATATTTAGTGCTATCTACGGATTCAATTTCTTCATCCTTAGTGAGTTTAGTTTCTGAGGACATTGGTGTTTTAATAGGTTTTGAATCTTCAAGACCAAATTTCTTAAGCATATCCTTGAAATACTTAGATTGGTTGAAGAATATCCCATCTTCTAATTGTTTTATTTGGAGACCTAAGAAAAAGTTTAGTTCCCCCATCATACTCATTTCAAACTCATCATGCATGATTTTTGAAAATTCATCGCATAACTCTTGACAAGTTGAACCGAATATAATGTCATCCACATATATCTGGACTATGATAATATGTGATCCCTTTTTCTTGGTGAAAAGAGTGTTGTCTACTAGGCCCATGGTATACTTATGGTCAACTAGGAAGGTCTTAAGTCGATTATACCAAGCTTTTGGTGCTTGCTTAAGTCCGTATAATGCTTTCTTAAGTTTGTAGACATGATTAGGTTTTTCAAAATCAGCAAAGCCGGGAGGTTGTGCAACGTACACTTCCTTATTAATAAAACCATTTAGAAAAGCACTTTTAACATCCATTTGGAATAGTTTAAAGTCGTGTGCACATGCATATGCAAGTAATATTCTAATTGACTCAAGCCTAGCGACGTGTGCAAATGTCTCATCGTAATCTATACCTTCTTGTTGATTGTAGCCTTGAGCTACTAGCCTAGCTTTGTTTCTAGACACTACTCCATTTTCATCCATTTTGTTCCTAAACACCCATTTGGTTCCAATTATGGTTTGATTTTGAGGTTGAGGGACTAATGTCCAAATGTCATTTCTAACAAATTGATTTAATTCTTCTTGCATCGCTATGACCCAAGATTCATCTTTTATGGCTTCATTAACATTTTTAGGTTCAATAGTTGAAACAAAGCAAAAGAAATTACTTTTGTTTTGGACTTTTGACCTTAAAGTTCTTTCGTTAATTTTTCCTATGACATTGTCTAATGGATGACTTTTTGATTCTTTAATGTTGACTATTTCTCTTTTTACCGGTTCGTCTTCTTTGTCATTTTCTATGTTTTCTTGGTTTTCAACCATTTGACTTTCAACTGAGTCATAATCTACCAAAGGTGATGTCTTAGAGGGAGGTGGACTTTCGTCAAATGTTACGTTCAACGATTCCTCGACTCTTGAGGTTTCTTTGTTCAAAACTATGTAAGCTTTACTATTTTGCGAATACCCAAGAAATACACCTTCATACGACTTTGGGTCGAACTTGGTGAGATAGTCCTTAGTGTTTAAAATGAAGCACTTGCTTCCAAAAACTCTAAAATATCCTAAAGTAGGTTTTTTGCCTCTATATAACTCATATGGAGTCTTTTTCAAAAATGGTCTAATTAATACTCTATTTAAGATGTATGTGGATGTATCTACGGCATGACACCAAAACTTTTGTGGTATGTTTTGTTCATTTAACATAGTTCTACTCATTTCTTGAATTGTCCTATTTTTGCGTTCTACTACACCATTAGATTGAGGAGTTCGAGGAGCTGAGAAATTATGTGTTATGCCATTAGCATCACAAAAAGCTCCGAATTAGATTTCGTTATCAAATTCACGACCGTGGTCGGTTCTAATAGACATAATGTTATTTCCTATTTGATTTTGAATTTTCTTACTTAGAATTTCAAATTTATCAAATGCCTCGTTTTTAGTTTTCAAAAACTTAGTCTAAGTATACCTAGAGTAATCATCTACTATTACCAAAGTATAGAAGTGTCCCCCGTAACTTTGTATAGCGGATGGACCAAACAAATCCATATGTAACAATTCTAGACACCTAGATGTAGACACCATGTTTTTAGCCTTATGGCTATTATGAACTTGTTTCCCAATTTTGCAAGCATCACAAAAGTGTTGGTCGTATTTCAACTTGGGTAGGTTCCTAACGAGTTCCTTAGATGATAAGGATTGGATTAGCCTCATATTGGCGTGACCTAAACGTCTATGCCATAGAGTTGAGTTTTCATCCAGAGAGGTGAGACAAAGTTTGTCTTTAGATGTTTTGTCTAATTTCATAACGTAAACGTTATTCTTCAAAACACATTTTCCAACGGTTATGCCATCCTTAAGTATTTTACTTCCATTTTCACTGAAAAGGACGTTATACTTTTTGCGGCATAATTGACTAATACTAAGCAAGTTAAATCCTAAGTTATCTACATGAGCAACATCATCAATAGTGAGAGAGTCATGAGAGATCGTACCTTTTCCGATGATTTTACTTTTAAGCTTGCTACCGAATGTGACATTACCTCCGTCGTACACTTGGTAGGTTGAGAAAAGGCTTTTGTTTCCCGTCATATGTCTTGAACATCCACTATCTTTGATCCATTCGTCAGGTTCTAACTCAACCTTTAAGCACACCTAAGTTCAATAAAAACTCAAGCGTTTGGTCCCCAATATCTCATGGGTCCGTTTGGGTTAAACATAACATTATCATGGTTCATGTATGGAAATGGTGGACACGTGTTCCATGGCATGTAGTTGGGACCTTGAAAGTTTCTAGACGTGTTTTGGTTCCAACTATTTTGATGATGATGCTGTGAGTTGAAATTACTCTTTGGAAAGGGGTGTTTGGGAAAACTAGTTTTATGCGTTTGTTGAACTGTTTTGGTTCTAAACTCATTTTTAACTTGACCTTTTCCTATAGACACTACTGGTTTTTTTTTTGTTAATAGTTGTACTAGTGCTAGGTTTCTTTGTGACTTTTACAAATTCAGTATGATCCGAATTACGAACCTTCTGTTCATCAACAGTACCCGCGGAACCTTTTGGTACAACTGGCGGAACCAAATTTTTGGATCCGCCAGATCCGTGGGTGTCTGACTTAGTTGGAACAGGTTCTTGTACTTTCACTGTTTGTTTCATAAAGTCATTTAAGTTTCTTGATTTTATAAATCCTAGTTCGGTTTTATCATGAGGCAACTTTTGAATTTGCATTAACTCATCTGCTAAACAAATGTTTTTATCAAACCTTTTAAACTTAGAATTTTGTTTGATAAGATCTTCCAGTGTGGTTTTAAGTGTTTCTATTTCTAGTTTAAGTTTCTAACATGAGACACATGTTTCTTTAACACTTTTACCCTTTTCTTAACGTATTTCTTTTTCTTTTAACCAATAGACTTAATTTTCTAAGAGTGTCGTTTTGGTTTTTAAGAACTTATTTTTGTTTATGATTTTTAGAGTAATATCACATAGTTTATTATACTCTACTTCTAAGGTTTCATCATCAATAGAGGAATATGACGAGTCAGAATGTACCTCTTCTGAGTCATGAGCCATGAGAGCAACTTCGTCGTTCTTTGGCTCATCGTCATCACCATCACTGTCACTCCAAGCTCCGCTAACAAATGCTTTTTGAGACTTGTTCTTTGGAGGCTTTGGACAATCTCCTATTAGGTGACCGGAATTCCCGCACCTAAAACACTTCCTATCCATTTTTCCTTTCCTATCATCACGGTCTTTCCGGAAGGATTTCTTTTCTTCACGAAGTTGTCTTACAAACTTTCCTCGTCTCCTAAAGAACTTTTTGAAATCTCTAACGGCCATGGCATACTCTTCGTCTTCACTACCCAAACTAGACTCTTCATCACTTGATTCTACTTTAGCTTTTAAGGCAATGGACTTCATCTTCTCCTTTTTGCCTTTAACTATTTCTGAGTCTTTTTCCATCACCATCTCGTGAACTTTGAGATTTCCGATGAGCTCGTCAAGTGTCATGCTTGAAAGATCCTTGGATTCTTCAATAGCCGTCACCTTTGCTCTCCACTTCGGATGAAGTGCTCTAAGAAATTTCCTGACAAAGTTCTTACTAGAAAAAGATTCGTCAAGTGCTTTAAGAGAAGTAATTATAGTATTAAACCTAGCAAAAACACTATCAATGGTCTCATCTTCAGGGATAACAAATTGTTCATATTGTTGAACAAGAAGATCAATTTTGTTATCCTTGACTTGTGAGTTCCCTTGATGAATGATAATTAATGATTGCCAAATATCTTTAGCCATTTTACACATAAAAACTCTTTCATATTCTTTCTTTGGTAAATCATTATAAATCATCATTTTAGCTTCATTATTTTTGGCAATCAACTTCTTTTGATCATCACTGTGAAGAGTAAGAGAAGTACCCTCATCCCGACCACTCGATATATCATTACTAATGGGCTTGTAATCACCCTCTACAATGATATACCATAGATCTATATCCTTTGACTTCACATACGTCTCAAAGCGATTTTTCCAATATATGAAACAATTTGGTTCAAATAGTGGTGGTCTTTGCATAGATTGCCCTTCTTTAAAGTTTTCAAAATCCATTGATCGTTTCAAGTTTTAAAATACAATATATTTTGAAAATCTTGAGTAATGTAGCTCTGATGCCAATTGTGGAAAACTAGAAGGGGGGGGGGTTGAATAGTTTTTACCTTTTTAAAATTAATTCGCTTTGTAACTTAACGTGATTTAAAAGTAAATACACACAAACAAATAATATAAGTTCAGTAAGTATGGAAAGGAACAATCAAACCACAACACGGAGATTTATAGTGGTTCGGCTACAAGGACTCTCTTCCTTGCCCTACTCCACTCCTCGAGCCTCTAACTCGAGAGTTTTTCTTCACTAAGAAACAAACTCCCTTCTCGGCGGAGAAAACCTTTATACACGTCGCTTACACTTTATCCGGTACTAAGCTAAACACCGGGTTCTTTACAAGGGTACAACCACTCCCGTTGGTTCTTTAATAAGGGTACAACCACTCCCGACACTCTTTGTGTTTTGAGGACTAAAACACTAACCAAAATCTACTGAATGAATGGTATAGACAATGATGTGTGAATACTAACAAGTCACACAGTATCTAACTATCAAGTCTTGCAACACAGTGTTGAAGCTTGTATGCTTGATCTTCTTTGCTACAAAAGAGAGATCACTAAGAATGAAATGAATGAATGTAATGGGTTAGTAATGTACAAATGAATGAATGTATAATTTAAGCTATATGAGTGATGGTTGTGCTTGAATGATCAGCTTGCTATTTATAGGCAAAACTGACCAGACAACCCACGGATTTGGCGGATCCCAAAAATTGGTTCCGCCCTTGTACTGGTTTGGTTCCGCGGGGATAAGCCAGCTAAGGGATTTCCAAATCTTTCCATATATTGTCAAGTCTTGTCAAGATCTTCCAAAGTCAACTCTTTATCTTCAAGATCTTTCTAAAATATATTGTAAAGTCAACTAAGATATGTAAATGATGCATGCCATGATGTCATGTGTATTTCCATTTTTAAGAAATAAAAATAAACATGTTAATGTACATATGTATGTAATTTGTAATTCCTAGTGATCATGTGATATGTAAATGAGTTTTAAAAGCTTGTTAATAAAATGTAAAATACTTTAACATATACTTATGCTTTGCTAAAGATAAACCTTATAATTGTCATTAACAAAATTAAGCAAATATCGTAAAATATAAATAACGTTTTTAGGACGATATTTGTATTAACACACCTATTACCAAAAGATAAATGTTCAAACATAGCATACAACAATCAAACCTTCATAAATCCATTAAAATTAAAAAGATGAGAATCAATTTAATTCATAAGACAAAAACTAAATATGTCAGATGTAGTTGTCATAGATATATCATGATCATTTTTGCATAGTCAATCACAAAACTTTAACATCCCAATTATTTTCTTTGATAACTAAAACATGTAAAATTATAATAAAAAAACCATATTTACCTTTGGTTGATTTTAGCATCGTTTTGTGTGGGAATTGTTGAATCATAGTTCGTTTACTTGATGGGGATACGTGTTTTGGTTGGAAAAAAAAATAATTCTTATCAGTAGAATAATTGAGCATCGATACAACGAATGGCATGGAATCATTGGAAGCAGATGGGGGATTGTTGGAGATGATTCATAAGAAAATAATATTGGATCTGATTGTGATTTTAGGATTTTTGATTAGGGTTTTTTGATTGGAGATGGGAATAATGGAATGGAGAGTTGCTTAGTTGTTCCACCCAAAGATGGTTGTACACAATCGACGGTCATGAAAAATCGAGGGTTTACACATGGCAGTTGATTAGAATTTTTGAGGGAGAAAATGTAGGACAACACTCCTTTATATAGGAGGTAGATATATATAAGAGAATACGTTTCGCTTTTTTTGTCGAAAGCGCGACCAGCGAGAAAAAGTTTTTGGCCGAAGACAAAAAGTTATATATATATATATAATATATATATATATATATATATATATATATATATATATGTATGTATGTATGTATATATATATATATATATATATATATATATATATATATATATATATATATAGGGTAAAGTTAAAATAAAAAGACAATATCCGTACAGTACGTAAAAAGATTTTTTTTTTTTTTTTTTAAAAGTTCGCGAAAAAATCCAAAAAAATTTCACAAAATCAGGTATGTTGGTGCATAAAACTTTTGTGAAATAAGTTTTTCTAATTTTGAGTTTTTATACGTTTTTTTTAATGCACAAAAAACGAATTTTAATGCGCAAAAAAATTTTGATGCACAAAATTTTCAACTTGCTTTAGTTAGATGCGTAATGTTATTTTGATGAAAAAAGTCAAAAGAAGTTGGCTGCAAAAATGAATTTTTGATGCACAAAAAAGCTATTTAATGCGCAAACGTATTTTTTCATAATTTTTTTCGGAAAAAGTAACCACTTTTAGAAAAACTTCCTTCACTACTTTTTCATTAACCGACATACCCGATCTTGTGGAATTTTTTTGGAATTTTTCGTGAATTTTTTTTTAAAAAAAAATTTCTTTTTACGTAGTGTACGGATATTTGTCTTTTTATTTGATCTTTATCCTATATATATATATATATATATATATATAAATATATATATATATATATATATATATATATATATATATATATATATATAAACAGGATGCGTATGACGTCATCAATGCCACATAGTGCCCAGTAATCATGCCTTAATGCCACGTCATAATTTCACGTAAGCACTCTTTGTTCATAAAATCTGGCTTTATTTTGCGCAAAAAATCATGAAGCAGGATTCGAACCTAGGTCTTGGCATCTACACACAAGCGTGTCAACTAGTGGAGCATGTAACTTAATGTGATTTGATAATTGAAAACAATTAAGTCATGCTTTAATAACTACTGCATTCCTGATCTACAAAAAATGTAAAATAAAGCCCAGTCCATTCATTATACGCAGTATATTTTTCCCTAAAACCCTAATATCACTCATTCTTCTCATTATCACACACACAATATTTTTTTCTTTTCTGATTTGATGTTATTCGATTTTTCACTTATTCATGACAAGAAAACCCTAATTTTTCCTCAACCATGTTCCCCATAATTTTATTTTGCTTCTTTAATGCTTTATTATGTTCATAATTGTTGTATAACTTTTATGAATATTATGTGTGCTTGCCAATCTTTGTATCACGTTTTATGGTTTTTTTGACAGATCATGTGTGCAGGTTGTTCGTCGATCTTCTTTGTTGGTAATATGTATCCAGGTATCTTGTTTATATTGGCTTCATGTATACACAAAAACAATTATTCAATTGTGTGTTTGTTTTTTCTTTTTTTTCACAGCACCAATTTCTCTCCCACCCTTCCTAACCAGTCATCATTAACGAATCGAAACCATCATTAGAAAAAATGGCATGCTTCTTCCAGGTTCTATTGCGATAAATGATATTGTGTTTTTAATTAAAAAAAGTAAGTATTTTGATCTTTATTTGTTACTATTTTGATCGTTATCTATTGAGATAAATGATATTGTGTGATTACTATTTTGTATTTGTTAAAGGTGGATGGAGATGAACAATACAAACATTGAAAACATAGCAAGAAACCAGATGAAAAATGGCCAAATTATTGGTATGTAGCTCTTATTGAGGCTGAGTTATTTTAATTGAATCAATTAATATACCCGGCATTAGTTTTTGTTGTTGTTATTAGGCAGAGGCGCATAGTCAAATTCAAGTTCAGGGTATCTATTTCTTTATCCCTTAAAATGCATGTTTGAATTATGATTATCTAAGTTTCCGGTTTCAAATTTAAACATAAATGTTATATCACTAGTAAACAAGAATTCAAGGGACGTGATTGTTTTTCTTTGTGGTTGTTTTAGATAAGATAGTAAAAGGGTGGCATTTGGCAATTATGGACATAGAATATGAGATGCCTATAGATGATGAAAAAGGAAATGGTGGTAATAATCTATGGTAGGCTCGCAGCGAAGGTAACTATTACGAGTATCAAATATAGGTTATGCTGTGAATTATCCAATAGAAACAATAAGGCGATTTTGCATCGAAAACAAGTTTATGGTTTTCTTTAGATAAGGCGATTTTGCGAGTATCAAATATAGGCCACACATGTATATGATTTTAAGCATGTGATAATTTTTTGGTGAGGATTATTTAAACCTTTAATTGATTGCAAGTTATACTGAAGATGATAAATCCATAATTTTTTAGACATATTTGGATGATGGGAATCCTACAGGAACCGAGCTGCAGAAAATCTATATGGTTAAACAACTACTGAAGCTTATGGGCGAACTCCGACGGAGATTTTAGCGGAACCTAAAGAATCTATATGGTTATACTGAAGCTTATCAAAATATATTTTTGCTGAACCGACTTTAACAAATAAACTATGGTCTTTATCTTAGCATGTATATTAATTCTTATTCATAAATGAATTTGTGAACATGGCAGCGATGAAAACTACTAGCAGTCATGGGCATAAATCTGTGAGATAAGGCATAATGGTTTATGGATGGGCACAACTGTATATCGTTGTATGAGATTCATTTAAAAGAACATGTATTGTTATTTAATGGATTAGTTTGAGATATTCTCTTAAATGATAAATTGCTAACTTCCCATGTAAATTCAGAAAACAAAGTTGCTTAAAAAGTTTGTTATTATGGTATTTTGCAGGTCCAATAATAAGTCTAGTCTGGATAAAGTGAGGTTTGAACCTCTTCAAATCCTATATTTAAAACCTAATTACTTTGGAAAACAAAGTTTCTTTAACATTCGATTGAGTCAAGAGAATCGAGATCTCAACATGAAGAGGAGTGTAGGCATCTCTAAAGGAGCTGAGAATGGACAAGGTATGTACCATTACCTCATTCAAAGTTCAGTTTTTCAGATACTTGCTAGACTAAAGCTCAGCTTATGTGATCAAGGGGGTAACTACTCATACACAAATTTTAGTTTATGTGATCAACAAAGAACTAATATGTAAATAAAAAGTTTTAGTTAACTTAAATTAAAGGTTTTAGAGTCCATAACTGTTTAACCACCATATTATCACCATGTTTTGTTATCTTAAGCTTAAGCTTTATTGGTTGAACCTATTTGTCCTACCAATTCTGCATTTTTTGCTTTAAAGATGCACAAAGGGATCAGGCCTTGCGTATTATAGCCGAAATTCCTTTCAAGGAGTAAATGGATTGAGGGTACGGGAATTTAGATTATCTATAACGTTTGGTTTACGTCTACTGCTTTTTAAGCTGGGAATATTGGCTTGATAATTAGCCATTCTCCATTCTTTTTGACGAGGAATAGATTCAAATGTTGATTTCATATTGATTTGGACAATAAACCAAACACTACTTTAACATAGAGCAACTGTAAATTTAAAAAGTACATTTTTTTATTGTTTCAATAAACAATAAAAATTACCCATTATATTAGTTATGATCCACTGTATTCCATTTATTTTTTCATACACGTTGATAGTTGCAAGTTAATGATTTATTTTTTATTTATTTATTTTTTATTTTTATTTATTTATTTATTTTTTTTTTTATAATAAATATAGGTGATGAGCTTCTTTCTGATTCTTTCCTTACAAGGAAATTGTGAATGTGATTCTTTGGGAAGTTGAAGGAAAGGTTAGTTGCTTATTTTCCTGTACTCCTATGTATTTGGTGTTTTTTTGAATTAGGCTTTAATATGGTACTTATTCGCGTTATGATCTTCTACCGATGCAGTGGGATGTTTAAAGAGCTGTTGATGTTTACGTCGACATTACCCCTTCTGCTAAAGAAGGTGGCAAAGACGACGGTGTTGATGATCAAGCCATCAGGGTTGTTGACATCGTCACCACTTTTAGACTTCAGGTAAAAATATAACTACTTTTGAATGTTTTCGAAAATTTGAGACTTTTGTAGGTTTTTAAGATATTGAGATATTGTAAAAAAATGCAGGAGCAACCTCCTTTTCATAAGAAGCAGTTTATTGCTCATATCAAGAAGACATCAAACAAATCAGCCTTAAGCTTGATGCTAAGCAACATAGTTCTTTAAGAAAAACATTGAGTCATCAATGAAGCTCTTCTTTGGAAAGCTCAGTGATCTTGAGTTGCAAGATTTTTGTCTCTTCCTTCACGTTACATAGTCATTTGGTCAATTATGCTTCTAAGATATATGTAGTTTTATGCAAATATAGTGTTATATTATTAGTCATTTACCCATTACCCATACTACAGTGATTATTATGCTGAGTTGCAACATTAGAATTAGTTTAAGCAAACTGACATCTTGATAAAATATGGGGATGTGTGGATCAAAAAACTGTGTTGGCAGTAGTAATATTTAAATGGTCAGAAATTAACTTAAAATTGTGTGGAAACAGAATCCAAGAAAGACGATTGTTATAGTTGTGTGGAACCTTCTTTGTTGTTAATTGCATTTCCCTTTTACTTGACCAGGTAAACTCTGTTGTGCTTCACACATATAGATAAACTAGTCACATAATGCACATAAAGTTTCAGTTACATATGCAGATTCCTACAATCCTAATGCAAACTTTAAAGTACATCACAAGCTTTGATATTACCGGTAACTTCTGTTCGATTTATATTTCATAGTTATTGCTTAAAATCATGATAGTTACAAAGTGAAATTATCTGTTTCGGTTTACAATGAATCCCTTGATGATTTAGCATTTAAGTAATACATAGTAGTAATAAAGTGTGGTTGTTTATGTAAAGATGGAGTACTGTTGTGGTCTGACATTTTGAAAGTATTGTTTTCGATGTGATTCAACTATTTAGAGTTATGGTTATTATTCTTCTGCTTAAGCACTGTTTGACAAGTTCTGTTTTTTAAGGATTCTCATGTAAAATGACCCGTAAGTTAACAAATTATATGTATCAAAGCGTTTGGGATTGGATATTAGATAGAAAACACACGCACTACTTTTGATTTATAAGTATCCATATTATATATAAAGTATTTGTTTCAAATATTTTTGAGACCATAACAATTTAACTATTTATTTCTTCATATGCATATGTTAAATTGAAAATTGCAAAAACTCATATATAGTTAGTTATAAGTTGATATAAAATTTATTTGTAACAAACATTTAACAATATAATATGAAGATGTATACTACATATATATTCTTTATATTCTAAATAATCAGTTAAGATATTATATTCTTTATATGTGTTTCTGGGTGCACTACATATACATTGTCGTTATCTATAATGTCCATCATGGTTTATATTTATTTGGTGGTTATTTGTCTATCATATTACTTAGGTTGTTGGTGTTGCATTTTAAATAGTAAATTGGTAGGTTTTTTGTCACACCCCAAAAATGGCGCAGCGAAATGGCATTTACGGGGTATTACCTCATTTTCAAGAACACAAGGTGTCACAATAGAGAAATACTAAATGTACAACATAGGACAAATAACAGTCACAACTCCCAAAACCGGGATAGTACAAATATCCAAATTATCATGAGTCTCAGAGCTAAACAAACGTCACTAAGCAATATCCAAATGCAGTTTCACGAGTTATAACCCGGAAGGGTCTTGTCTTAAGTCTTGCTAAGCCAGGACAGACTCAACCTTCTATGGTACCCTCGTTCTTAACACCTGAAAATGGATACTCGAAAACGTCAATATAAAGTTGGTGAGCTCGTAGGTTTAGATGTTAAACCACGAAGCTGTGAATCATAGTGGAGGACAATAGTGCAAATGAATACAAATTATGAACACGTTATCCAAACAAAATAGTGGCGCGCCAACTGAACCTATCACAATGTTACACACATAAACAATACACACAGAGGGGAGCTACCCCGATAGATCTATCATAATGTTCCGGCTCTCAAAGAGAGTTAACAGTTGCGCATTCCCATGTACACACAGAACAAAACATTTTCTAGCACATATTCGCATCATCACACATATATGTCCAAAACATAGAAACGATGTATCACAGCATGAAAACAGTTAAAATCTCATTTGAGTTCCATTTTCCCCCAAGGAAACATAATGAAAAAGGGGCTACGAGAACTCACCTCAGAAATAGTCGTTTGAAGTGAATAAATCAAGTAACAATAGTGTACGGTACCAACACGCGACCTAGATTAGTAAGGCATGTTTTAGTTCACAAACTAGGTTTAAGACTCAACAAATTTAATTCCAAAAGTTTTATAGTGTTTACGTTGTTGTTGCTGGTGTGGCAGCATTTAAGTTTAAAAATAGTTTTCTAAGTATTTGGAGGTATTGGCTCTTGGAAGTGCATAAGTGTATGACAATAAAAATATCAAGGACGATTAAGATTCCGATTTGACAATAACTGAAAGACGACGAATGAAAAGCGATTATGAACACTACTAGACGTTGTCGGGATATTGGAACATTATTGTTAAGAGAGTGTATATATATATATATATATATATATATATATATATATAATATATATATATATATATATATATATATATATATATTTCGAGATGTTAAGGTTTTGTGACGTGTATTAGAACGATAACTAGTTGAGTTGGTTTTAAATCGTAAAATATAAAGTTGTAATAATTGTAAACGACCACTCGAACGATGACGATCACAACTCGTGTATTCGGAATGGACCATTCAAATTCGTTATTATACTGAGGTTTTGACGAGTTGGGCTGCCAAATACTAACAGACCTTATATCTTGCTACTTGGGCTTCAGCCCAATCTGAAACTTTGAAACTTAAAATAAAGCTTAGCCTGGTCACAACACACCAGCCCACTTTGGGGCTTAAGGAATTTCAGCCCACATATTGCAAG
Source organism: Artemisia tridentata subsp. tridentata (assembly GCA_021014915.2). Classification (NCBI taxonomy): domain Eukaryota; kingdom Viridiplantae; phylum Streptophyta; class Magnoliopsida; order Asterales; family Asteraceae; genus Artemisia; species Artemisia tridentata. The sequence continues at coordinate 132,215,935 of CP139504.1, forward strand.
TAGACAGTCCAGTATACCATATTTTGGGAATAATACGTAGATTTCAAATGTGTTATTGTGCAGGACAAATGAGGAAGGGATTCGAACCATGTATTTGACCAGGACATGATTTAAAAAGAGCTCTATTATAGGGTGTGAAACCCTTTGTTTGAGCGAGTGAGAATAACACCCCGTGGGTGTTTTTAATGACCATGTGGTCGAACTAAAACAAGGAAAGGAACCCGTCAAATACTCGAGTTGAGCTCGAGTGATTTGAGCTCATGACTTCTCGGCTCACACCACAGCCGGGACACACTAGAAAAGGGTCGGTTCTATTCTAGCCGTTACTAGTGTCAACACAAGACCAGGGGTGATACACTTATGACTCGAGACAAATCAACACGAATTGGGTATAACCACAACAGAATTCGAACACAGGCACACTTGCATCATAAACACAACCCAATTTGACCCTTAATACGAACTCGAACTGATCGCAACACAATAAGATACCGAGCATAAGCACAACACAATTCGGACACAACACTAATTTTTTAGCATCAAGACACACGCTATCCGGAATCAAGTTCAAACACCTTCTGATCATATGTATCTCGAATATGATCCCAACAGATCCAAGCACAACGCAAACACCAAAAAATTTTGAGTATGACATAAACGCAAAACACAAACATGAACACGGACGAGTTTTGTACTTTAACACAAACACAGGAATTCGAGTACCAGCATAACCACAAACATTCAAACATCAAATTCCTTTTATCCTCAATTCTATTAAATCCGTAGCTGCTTATAATACGACTAAAAACAATAACCATGATTTCGAACACAACATTCTTACAACATTCACATCCAATCTAAGCCACTACTTAGTTTTGATTTTTAGTTTTAAAATCTCGGTTTTATTCATTACCACACCACACTAACAATACAAACATCATCACCACCATGACCTTAAACCAAAGTTTTCTTTAACCACAAACTTAATAACAGATTTTTCATTAAAACATATCAAAGATCGAATACAATAAAAAAGACAATAGTTCAAGAGCTTACAATCCCAATCGATTGACACTGATTTATGACACGGACTGGACCCGATCTCCAAGCAAACCCACACACCTTCGGTTTTCAATTAACCCTTGAACTCTTCCTCTTGTGACCGATTGGTTGTAGATGAGGAGTGTGTGGATCCACTGGAATCGTTTAGTCCATAAAAAGAAATAATTAAGGGAGTTCTTGGTTATTCTTTAGAACATGGGGGAATGGGGATTATCCATTTTCAGCAAAAGTTCCTCTCAATCCTCGTCACTTTGACTGTTGACTTCTAGGGGAAGGAGTTTTAATAGACGACAACCACCATGGGGAGTATAGAAAGCACATCGATCCAAAGTAGGGGTGCAAACGAGCCGAGCCGAGCCGAGCCCGAACTTTACTATACTCGAGCTCGGCTCGTCAGTTTTTTAACAAACTCTTGCTCGAGCTCGGATCAATCCGAGCCTTTATTTTTGTGCTCGAGCTCGGCTCGATAAGGTTTCACAAAGCTCGAGCTCGTGTTATCGTAAACTGGGTATTGACCACTTATCGCAAATTGAAAAGAAAAAAAAGAATTGAAGATGAAGAAGAATATGACCGACCACAAAACCATATACCAGCTCAACAACCTCAGTATTACATCGTCAGTCCAACCATCACATATTCACCTAACCATAATCAACAACTAATCTTATTCCATCTCAAAATTAATCTCAAGACTCATCTATAAGATTAATACCTGATCTCAGTTTTTTTTCTTTCTTTTCGGGTTAGACAGACCTTTCAAGGTCAACAAATGAAAGAAAAATACTCATCATCGATCCATACTCATATTCCAACATGCAACTTGATCTCAGATCGGTTCAATTGTTTTCTAATCTTTTCAAGATTTTTTTGTTGAACCATCGTTATCATCACAGATCGTATACTCAAAAACAAAAACAAATTGATCTCAGATTTGTTCAACTTTCTTTCAAATCTATTAAAGATTTTTTGTTGTTGAACAATACTCATCATCGATCTTGTTGAAGCCTAGCTTCATTTAATATCCGAAACACAAAAAGAAAAGATTTATAACAATGATGTTATAATCATTTTCTTTAGCTCGTTCAACAACAATGATGTTATAATCATTTTCTTTAGCTAGTTCGTGGGTTATGTTCTTGGTTCAAGTGATTCGTGGTTATAAAGGATTTGTGTTTGTGAGATTCGATTGATGTGATGATGGAAGATGAGATGAGATTGTGTTGAAGATGCAATCTCAGGTTTGGTGAGAGAGTTTAGGAAAAGGGGCGGTTATCACATAATATGTGTGTGTGATTTAGGGTTAAAATGACACATGCCCTAGGGATATACACGTATATAAATTGGACTGGATTGATGTGTATTTCTCTATGGGCTTGGTTATTAGTTATTGGACTGGATTGATGTGTGTATATCTATGTGTGTGCTAGGCTCGATAAGGCTCGACGAGCCTACTCGATCTTCACAAGCTCGGCTCGAGCTCGGGCTCGATAAGTAAACGAGTTGATTTTCAGGCTCGAGCTCGACAAGGCTCGGCTCGTTTTGAGCTTTTTATCGAGTCGAGCTCGAGTAGCTCGGCTCGTTTGCACCCCTAATTCAAAGCAGTGATGGTGATAGATGAAGATCAGTTTTTGGGGAGTTAGGGAGAGAACCAGGAAAGTCAATGGATGAATGTGGATGGTTGTGAGGTTATATTCAAGGAAAAAGGGTAAGATCACGTGTGAGTGGGTGTGTTTTTATTATATTAAGTGTATTTTGTGTACCCCATGTTCTGTTGAGCTGAGGTGAAATCGTGGTACCCCGGTTTCACATAAATGTGAAAAACATAAATCTAGAGTCATTTTTATAAAACTGACATCAAGTAAAATTTATTGACTTTGAAAATGAATTAAAAATTTAAATCATTACTAATGTGGTCTCGGTACACGTGTGGTATTTTTCTCTCAATTCGTGCAATTTAACTACGAGTTATACGCAAAGGAAATATGTATCTTCTAAAATAAATTATTTTGAGTTTTAAAAGTTGAGTAAGGACCTGGAAATTTTATGGTTGTTATATTTTTTCACCCAGCATGGTGGAAAAAGGTGGACTTAACAAAGCTACGAGACCAAACTTTAATAACAAATGTGTCTGAATGCACATCACAGTAAAGCTTGAACCAGAAGAAAAAAAGGGATGCAGATGCAACAAGTACCGGGAGGAATGGTTCCCATTCAGATAGTTGGATATGCATATCCTGGAAAGACTCATTTGAATGTTGATTATACCTATAGCTTAATTTTCGTTAACTTAAGTTTTTTAACAATATTTATAAGGCTTACTCGCCCATCAAACGGGCTATGCTTTGATACTTTGTTCTTGCGTACCACTTTGAAACTTTTTTTCTCTCATATTTGATAACCGTTTATTTCTTTTCGTTCTTAATGAATTCAATAAAAAATTTGGTACGTTTATATTTTATTTTTCGTTAACTAATACCTTCAAGCAATATTTATAACTAATTCCCGCCCATCGGCCGGGCTTCCCAAACAATACACAATTTCTTGCTGCAGTGTGCTCAACAACTATTAATAAAAGTAAACGCAAAAAATTTCCACAAGCATGCATGTTTCTTCAATGGTGAGTTTTCATCCCTGACAAACAATATGCAACTGTCTCAAAAGTGAAAAATAAATACATTGAAAATTGTTTTTTGTCAAATTGTTTAATAATTAATAACTGTCAACTAATTTTCATGTTTAACGCATTAACAAACAAGGCCTACTGATGCAGCGTGAAAATAGAGATAAATAAATCGGACCTGTTGATTCACACAAATACCAGGAACAATTCTTCTAACTATCGTTGATTCACAAATGAATACCCATAATCAGGGTATAATTCACACACTAATACACACTTGTGATAGGGAGGTAACGACTTTTCATATCTTTCATCATAATGTGTCATACAAAAACATTGTAACCCAATATATAGACACACTAGTATTTAATAATACCGACATTTCACCTTCCTAATTATTTAAAAACCCCCAAAATTATTTATGAAAAAAAAAACCCATCAGATACTACATTTATAAAACCCAAAAGAGTAACTTGTTTCACCATCTTTCACCTTTCAACTTCAAAAGTTAATGCACATGTTTGTAGAGAATTTTGTCTAACTTTCAAGATGTCTAAATTCACCAAAAACTTGACCGTCATCATTCTCCCCCGGTTGAAAAGAACTCGACCTCGAGTTTTGTCTCGAAACCACCAGGATCAAACAGAACTATTTTGCACTCATCATTATTATTGAGACTCATGTGTTTTTCAAAATCAAACACAAACTGTAGCAACTTTAGAAAATCATAACTACCTGTCGAATGCTCCAATTGAAAATCCCAACGGTCAGATCGTGCGTAGATGAGTCTTGGATCACATATCCAAAATTCAGAGCGATCCAACGGTGAACGAATCCGTGCCGCCTGTTTTCCTGAAACTGCACAAACCTGGACAAACAGCAACTTCGGATTTTTGGGCATTTTTTGAATTGGCACGTAATCTTCTTCATCGATCTCCTCATCATTCGAACAATCATGTGACCCGAACCAAAGATACCAATCCTCATCCTTGTATTCATCATACACGGATGGATATTCATAAATAATGTCGTCATTAGGAGACATCTTGATCAGGAAATTTAGCTTTGATACCAACTGATGTAGCGCGAAAATAGAGATAAATAAATTGGACCTGTTGATTCACACGAATACCAGGAACAATTCTTCTAACTATCGTTGATTCACAAATGAATACCGATAATCAGGGTATAATTCACACACTAACACACACTTGTGATAGGGAGGTAACGACTTTTCATTTCTTTCATCATAATGTGTCATACAAAAACATTGTAACCCAATATATAGACACACTAGTATTTAATAATACCGACATTTCACCTTCCTAATTATTTAAAAACCCCCAAAATTATTTATGAAAAAAAAAACCCATCAGATACTACATTTATAAAACCCAAAAGAGTAACTTGTTTCACCATCTTTCACCTTTCAACTTCAAAAGTTAATGCACATGTTTGTAGAGAATTTTGTCTAACTTTCAAGATGTCTAAATTCACAAAAAACTTGACCGTCATCACCTATTTAACTAATATCTTACAAGGAACTTTATAAGTCATGCTCGCCCATCGGGCGGGTGTCTGGTGGACGGTCAGAGGCATGATGGTAAGCTTTGGAACTTGAACATTACCAAACTATGTTATCCAAACACTTGGTGGTGTTGAGGGAATTCTCGAGCATACCCTATTCAAGGGAACAAAGTAAGGCCTTTTATTTATTTATTATTTTTTTAGTCTATAATCACGAGTCTTCTATTATTTTTGCTCTGGCATATTAGGGTAAAATTATAATACAATTTCCATTCTCTTACAGTTTCCCAACCTGGGAGGGTCTCTTTTGGGAAAAGGCTTCAGATTTTGAGGAGTCGATGAAGTACAAGAAGCTGACAAATGCTCAAAGATCTGGGCTGAATCAGATTCCAAATTGTAGGTTCAGACTTTGGTGGTCACCTACCATTAACAGAGCCAAGGTGTATGTCGATTTTCAAGTGCATCTGGATTATTTATGCATGGGGAAGATTCCCACCTTAAAGATGTCTCTCATTCAAATATTCCGTGCTCACATGTGGAAAAAGGTCCATGAGAGTGTGGTGATGGATCTTTGCCAGGTTCTGGATCAAGAGTTGGATGCAATGGAAATCGAGGTTGTGTAGAAGGAAACCATTCATCCTAAAAAGTGTTACAAAATGAACAACTCATGCGTTGACATTCTCCTATTTGCTGCACATAGATGGTTTCAAATTTGACAGATAATCTTGAACTTATTACAGATGAAATCGGCGTCCTTAAAAATAACAATTAACTTTCTCTTAAAGATTTTCAACCGTAAACAAATAGCCTAACAAAATAAAATGAAATCGGTGTCCTTAAAAATTAATTTTATGTTAGCTAACACCATCAAAATTATAATTACAAGTTATACCCGCCCATCGGGCGGGCTTTGAAGTCTAGTGTGTGTATATATATAGTATATATATATATATATATATATATATATATATATATAATATATATATATATATATATATATGGGAGGAATAAATAATAGGAAAGTACAGAAACCAAATTCATATTAATTTGAATGTTAATAACAGAAACAGTAGATCAAATTAAGAATCCAAGTGAAGATGAGCAGCCTCTATGGAGAACACGAGTTAAGTTTGAACTCATAGTCGTAACAGACACGAGTCGTTCCATCAAGAAAACTTGAAGAAGAACTTGTTACTGTTACCCATTTTCCGTTGAGAGGATTTCTTATTTCACAATTAACCTTTCCTGTTTAATCTTCCAACGCCCCCTTTACATTTAGCTTCGAGAATTAGTTAGCGACTTTGAGCCTCAAATGATAACATGCCTTTACTTACATGGGATGGCAAATAGAAAAAAATGCATCAAAGACCAGTGAGTTCTCCAGAATCCTTTATTAAGAAATGTTACGAACGACAGCTTTTCAACATTTGTTGTTGGAAACAGGACCATTGTTCTCACATCATCAATGTTGAATGGCACTAGAACAGCGGATCTAAACTTTGTAGTTCAATGTTAAAATTGCTTGATAAATTGAGTATTTCCCTCATTTTAAGAAAGAATGTATGATCACGGGTGTGTTTGTTAAAAGTAGCAGTAGCAGTGAGCACTGAGCAGTAGCTACAACTCACCGCTTCTTAAAGAAGCATTGAAAAATCAGCTTTCCTAAAAATTAGCCAAAGCTCACCGCTCTTTTGCCAAACGATCACTAAAATTCAAAATGCTCATTACTCACCACTCACCGCCACAAAAAGCTCGATACCGCTTCACGCCAAACATACCCTTGATCTACCAACATCATAATTAGCTCAATTTGCTCAGGAGCTACGGATGGAAACAAGAAACTAGGAATTGTGGTGCATCCGTAACAGGGAAGAAAAAAACAAAAAAAAAATTTGGAGCATGCACTTGTACCTTCATTTGCTTGGTTTGCATCAGTTCTCTTTTCAATCTCCTCAATGAAACACATCTAATGTCCAAGATTTCCATTAAACAACTCAATGAAACATATCTGATGTCCAAGATTTCCAATCAAATTGAGGGTCAAACTCTCGAGAGAAGGAAACTTGGAATTGATCATGTCAGATAATGCATCATCCATGATAACATAATTTAAATATAACTCTCTCAAGCTCAAAATCAAGTTCATACTTTTTTCTTGTTCTTGTGGATGCTAGGAAACAGTTTCATGTCTCCCAAGAGGCATTCTTTTCATTCAACAAACAACTCTTGATTAAGTAAATAAGCATATTATCAAAAGCATATACATGTTTAAGTTCATATTGATTTTATCTACGTCAAACTCTCAAGTTTACTTCAAATAGTATAGTATAAATCTATAATGGAGTAATAAATAAAAGGGAAAGTACCAAAACCAAGTTCATATAAATTACAGTACGTGTTTAAAACAGAAATAGTAGATCAAACAATACAAGTGAAGATGAGAAGCTTGTATGAAGAACACCAATTGAATTTGAACTCACTCACAATCATACCAGCCACTAATCGTTCTATCAAGCAAACTTAGAAAGGAACTTGTTAGTGTTACCCAATTTTCACTGAGAGGATTTCTTATTTCCAATACACCTTTCCAGTTTTATCTTCCATCACCCCCTTTACATTTAGCTTCGAGAAGTAGTTAGCGAATTTGAGCCTCAAATGATTATATGCCTTTACACGTACATGGGATGGCAAATAGAAAAAAATGCATCAAGGACCAGTGAGTTCTCACAGAATCCTTCATCTGAAACTGTTTCAAAATACAGTTTTTCAACATTTGTTGCTGGAAACAGGACCCTTGTTCTCACATCATCAATGTTGAATGGCACTAGAACATCACGTCCATAACTTTGTATTTCAATGTTAAAATTGCTTGATAAATTGAGTATTTTCCTCATCTTAAGAAAGAAAGTATGCTCAATGAGATCACGCAACATTATAATTAGCTCAATTTGTTCAGGAACTTTGGATGGAAACAAGAAACTAGGAATTGTGTTGCAATCATAACGGAAAAAAAAACAATTTTGGAGCATGCACTTGTACCTTCATTTGCTTGGTTTCCATCAGTTCTATTTTCAATCTCCTCAATGAAACACATCTGATGTCCAAGATTTCCATTAAACAACAAATCAAATTGAGGGTCAAACTCTCGAGAAAAGGAAACTTGGAATTGATCATGTCAGAGCATGCATCATCCATGAAAACATAATTTAAATATAACTCTCTCAAGCTCCCTATGGAATTTGTATTTAATGATGCAGGCATTCTTGGTGCCCGTAATAGGTCGTAGAAAAACGAGTGAAGATTTGGGACATTAGAAATTTCCATGTTATCATTTTGATTTCTTTAAGCTATATATAACTAGTGAAGATAAGGGAGATTATTTACCTGGATTTTCTCCAATCCCTCCGGACAACACTAAAGGTTGATCTTTTCAAGTAACTTACAAGTAGATAATAAGTTATGAAGCACCTCTTCGCTTATATGCACATCAAGTAACTCTAGTACTCGTAGGTTCACACATTGGATCACAGGATTCACTACAAGAAAACAAAGAACGGGCGACGAGCACGATACCGAAGACACAATGTCGTCGGCATATTACACTAAACGACAAAAAACTGGCTTGACCGAGCCAAGGGTGCGTTGAATTTTTAAGTTTGTTGAATACCGACGTCACGTCGTCGGTATAATGATGCCAATGTTTGACTTTCCAAAACCTGGTGAAAACCTGTGCGGGAGTTTGACCCGCCAATATTATGTCGACGACATGTCGTCGGCAGGATATAAACAAAAAAATAATTGTGATTAGCGTGGGATTAGCGATTGATTAAGAACTATTTTGCTGTTAGTGTTATTGTACCGACGACATGTTGTCGGTACCTATTTAGTCAAGATTTTGACTTTTCCCGCGTGTGAATAATAGCGAATAATTGGGTGGGGTTTTTTCCCGCCTTTATGACGCCGACGACATGTCGACGGTAATATTTCCCGCCAAATTTTCCTTTCACCCCGCCAATTTTTTACTTATATATATTGTATAATGAAATTATCACAAAACACGTAAATTCTCACAAAAAACACACATAACACAATGGATGGTTTAACGCCGGAACAGGAATGGTCAAATGCTTTATCACACGAGCTCCTGTATAATGAAATTATACTTCATTGGGGCTGGGAAATTTTTTATGAATATGGTTCTTATGCGAACTGTGCACCGTGGCAGAGAGATAAGGTTCTGGAATGGTTGAGGAGAAAGCCGTACTATAGAGAGTATTTGGAAGAGCTAGATGCTGCTGAAGCTCAACGTGTTGATGAAGCTCAAGTTGCTGCTGTTGGAGGTGACGATGAAGCTGAAAGCACGTTGGACCTCGACACCGAATTTGGTAATCTGGAAAATAGAGTAACAAATCTCGAAGCTACGTTTGCACATATCAAGGAAATGAGAGCAAGGAAGGGAAAAGATGGTGCGAGTTCCAGCAAAGCGGGAAGTAACCGCAAAAAAAAAATAAACGGGTTGTTTCGTTTGATCTGTTTCGTTTGGTTGTCGAGTTGTTTAGCTTGAGTTGTTTCGTTTGGTTGTCGAGTTGTTTAGTTTGATCGGTTTCGTTTGCTTGTCGAGTTATTTCGTTTGATTATGTATGAAATGTATGTGGTTGAGAACTCTTGTGTGTTTTAAATAAACGGTTTGCCTTCGTGTTTGTTAGTTGTGATATTGTTCCTTCAGTTCTAGCATTTTATAGCTATAATCAAATATTGGTGGACAGTTGCTACAAACTATCTTTTCAAATTGATACCGCTGCTAATCCATTAAGTTTTACATCCGACATTCTGGAACACCATTAAAATCCTTAACATTAACGTAGTTTTTCATTTCTTTGTTTCCTCTTACTTAATACCAGAACCAATCTTTGTGATCGTTGTAAGACAAAATTTAAATACAGTAAAAAGAAATAAATTAAGAGTGTTCGCATCTTTGCAAATTGGGCCTCAAGTCGAATGTATCTGCAAGATTATCTTATATGTAATTTCTTTACTCAATAAGAAAAATACCAAGTCATACATGTATATTTATTAAGAAACGTACTCTTAATAAATGGTGGTATAGTAAAGGTGCATGCCATACTTATTACTACCATATAAGCATTCAAAATTTACAGGTGAAGACATTTACTACTCTCCAACTACCGGCTCTTAGTTATTACTACCATATAAGCATTTTAAATAAACGGTTTGCCTTCGTGTTTGTTAGTTGTGATATTGTTCCTTCAGTTCCATTCTTTGTGCATATGTAATTTAAAACATACGTATTACTCCAACATTAAAGCGTACGAATTAAAAATATAAAGCACGTTCGACATCAGTTTTCACAACAACAACAACATTTTATTAAACAACAACAATAACACAACAAACAACAACAACAAACACCAACAGCAGCAACAATAACACAACAAACAACAACAACGACAATAACAGCAACAACAACAACAATAACAGCAACAACAACAACCTACATACGAAGATTTCCCATATCACCTAGCATGTCATTATAAAGGTCGTGAAATAAGGCAGCTGAATCAATTGTGTGTTTGTTTGGATGCATATACACTTCTAGCATTTTATTGAGTACCATTATCTGGTGATTCAGTTTGATGCAGTTTGAGCACTCTGTATTTCCAGGACTCGATGTTGAAGGTCCTGCAGTGTAACGAGTTGGAGTTATGGATGGTCCTGCGGATTGAGTTGGAGGCGTTGAAGCTCCAAGAGAACCGGTCATTTTGGCGAGTCGATCCTCCTTCCATAAAAAAAATCACATCCAAACTCCTTTGTCCCACCCTGTTAAAGAGTAAAAACTATTATTTTTAACAACTAACCAAATTATTTATATAACACACAAAAAAGTATGTAATTGTTCACCTTTGATAAAGGACACGCATAGTATTGTTTACCAAGGGAGTAAGGTTTATGCGATTCTCGCAGAATTACGTCTCCTCGTTTACAAGGACAAGCAAAAGCTTCAAATTCCGCCATCTTCACCATGATAACAGTGTGTGTTTGTGGTTGTGAGGTTAAGTGGTTTTGAGTATAAGAGGTTGTGAAGTTGTGTGGATAAGATGTTAGTATATAAGAGCAGATCTTGGTGGGAAATTTTTGGCGCCAGTATTTTGGTGGGAAAGTTTTGGTGGGAGATTTTGGTGGGAAGTGTTTTGTTGACAGATGGTGTGATATTATCTAAGGTTTCTTGTGTATAACATCTCGTCTCATTCGTTAAACATCTCGTGTACAACCCTAACATCTCGGCTCATTCGTTAAACATCTCGTGTACAACCATATCATCTCGGATCATTCGTTTAACATCTCGCGTAGAACCATATCAAACGAAACAACTAGACAAGCAAACGAAACAACTCGGCAAGCAAATGAAACAACTCGGCAAGCAAATGAAACAACTCGGCTCATTAGTTAGGAATTGCATCTTTCAAACTAGAACAAGATAAGCTGGAACTTTGTTGTTGAGCACGAGTTCTATAATTGCTCGGATCATTCGTTTAACATCTCGCGTAGAACCATATCATCTCGGATCATTCGTTTAACATCTCGTGTAGAACCATATCAAACGAAACAACTCGACAAGCAAACGAAATAACTCGGCAAGCAAATGAAACAACTCGGCAAGCAAATGAAACAACTCGGCTCATTAGTTAGGAATTGTATCTTTCAAACTAGAACAAGATAAGCTGGAACTTTGTTGTTGAGCACGAGTTCTATAATTGCTCGGATCATTCGTTTAACATCTCGCGTAGAACCATATCATCTCGGATCATTCGTTTAACATCTCGTGTACATCCATATCATCTCGGATCATTCGTTTAACATCTCGTTTAAAACTATATCATCTCGGATCATTCGTTTAACATCTCACGTAGAACCATATCAAACGAAACAACTCGACAAGCAAACGAAACAACTCGGCAAGCAAATGAAACAACTCGACAAGCAAATGAAACAACTCGGCTCATTAGTTAGGAATTGCATCTTTCAAACTAGAACAAGATAAGCTGGAACTTTGTTGTTGAGCACGAGTTACATAATTGCTCGGATCATTCGTTTAACATCTCGTGTATTGTTATGGCATATATATAGTACACATTCATAAGAAGGTGAGGGCCTCATATTTATCTCAATGTTGAAAGCAACCCTAGAACCAATCACATGGACTTTGAATATATTTGTCGACTACAACTTTCAAGAAATAGTAGCAGGTAATACTTTCTCGTCCTAAAATTATTATCCTCTTTTTACTTTTTCGGTATTTACTTTTCAACTTTAAACTTAAGTATATATTAAATAAAAGTACTTAAATTAAATATATTTTTTTTTATTTTATAAAAGTATTTAATTTTTAATCAAAGTATTTAATTACATGGACGAGTTCGAGAGGTATGCGTTTATATTTTGAAATTTCTTTTTCCCAAGTTATCTTTTCGATTTATTCTAATATCATGAACATTTTCAGGGAATTTCCTGATAACGACATGCAACAAGCATTTCCGAGCTGGTTTGAGATGAAGGTAAACTTATTGTATGTATTTCCATGTATAAATAACGACTATTACTCATCTCCATCTATTCTTATCTTTTTTCATAGATCCGTAAACTTTACATAGCCGATGACCCAAGCTGTACTCCCGACTTATTCGCTTTGGCTTATGGACCATCACCGACCCCAATCTCAGTCAACTCTTGCATAGTCAACGGTGTGAGGTTTGCCGTACACAGCCGCGATATAAAACGTACAACTCAGAACAACGGAATTTGTTCACCTGGTGAGAAGGAGGGAGAAATGTATTATGGTTAGCTAGAAGAAATTCTGGAGTTTGCATATTCCCAGTTCAAAGTTGTGTTGTTTCGAGTTAAGTGGTTCGACTTAAGCAACAAAAACCGTAGAGTCCAACGTTTTACCACTAGAAACAACATGACACAAATTTTGGCATGTAGCTATGCATTCGAAGATCAACCTTACATTCTCGCAACACAAGCAAAACAAGTCTTCTACCTTGAAGATCCTGCCAGACGACCACTCCATTGGAAGGTCGTCCAAGAAGTAAATCACAACACAACCTGGGATGTCATCGTGGTAGAAGACGATGATGATGTGATACATGGCAACAACTCATCCGATCTCCAACTGTCTGCTAATTTGAATGATTTGGAACTTGAAACCTTAAATATCGATGGTGAATCAACGTTAGTTGAGGCACCACCACCAATCATTCCTGTTGATGACGACGATGATTTTATTGATGATGAAGACGACGATCCTTATGATTTAGCAGCTTCTGATAATGAAGTCGCAAACAATTCTGATGATGAAGTTGAAGTTGCGACTAATGTTGTTTATGATAGTGATTGTGATTGTGCAGATTGATCTTAAAATGTAACTTGTGAAACGACACTTATTTTAATGAAATTGTTATGGATTGTTTAAAAGTGTATATTTATTTTGAATGTGTATGTATTTGAATGTGTGCATGCTTATGTTAATTTGTTCCCGAATTTCAATATGTTATTCAACTTGTACTTTTACAGATGGCAGCAGCAGTTGCGCGCAGTCATGGTGGTGACGGTGCCGGTGATCCACCACCTTCCCCTACCCGTCAGATTTGGAGCGGGTGCCGTGATGGTGGTAAGAATTTCTAGATTACATATATATGTGTATATACACACACACACACACACAAACACACACACACACACACACACACACACACACACATATATATATATATATATATATATATATATATATATATATATATATATATATATATATATATATATATATATATATATATATATATATATATATATAGAATATGGATCGATTGAGAAGGTTTTTAGTTTGAGAAGATTGAGAAGGTTTTCAAAAACGATAGATTTTTAACTTTGATTCATGTTTTTCAAGCGTAAAACTCATTTTAATGTGATTAAAATTCAAAATGTGTAAAAAAAATTTGAATCAATGTTAAAAATCTCTCGATTTTGCGATATATGTAGAATACTGAATCATCTGTACAAATTTAATGAATCATCATCATAACTCGACTTTAACAATGATTTGTGAATCAAATTTGTAATTTATAGATTCGATTCACTATAAAATGATGTTTTACTTGTGAATCAAATCAAAAACATGAATCAGTTTGTTCAAACGAAGATTTCTCAATCTTCTCAAAATAAAAACCTTCTCAATAGAACCGGATCCTATACATATATATATATATATATATATATATATATATATATATATATATATATATATATATATATATATATATATATATATATATATATATTATATATATGTACATATATCTATATATATACATATATGTGTATATATACATATATGTATATATATATTGTTAGTGCAAATATTACGATATTTAAACTTAATGGTTTCTTCGGTTTTAATAATGACAAACATGTAACTTGTAATGCATAACGTAAAATGCGCAAGTTACTTGTAAACACAAATCATCAATGCATACTTACGTCAACATCTTTCGACGCCTCAAGTATGCTTCAACAAAGTCGTAGATTTCCATCCCGACGTAAATCACTCAAGGTATGGACAAACAAATCTTGTAACACCCCAACCCGGCAAGGGCAAAGGCGTCACAAGTACATGGTTTCATATCAGATACAAGCATTCAAGAATTAAAGTAGCGGAAGTCTTAATATAAAAATCCAAAGGAAAAATAAGTCAACAAGACTAATGAAGTACGAAACAGAATCCAAAATGCCCAAACAATGGCATAACAGAAATAATATCCAAATGGTCACACTAGAATGACAAGGTCTAAACTTCACACAAGTTGCTCTCATTCCAAGCTAAAACCCAGCTCCTAGCTTAAATGTACCTGCCGCAGGAAAAGAAATGCGGCTGAGCTACGAGAGCTCAGTGAACAGATATAACAGAAACAAAGCAATAATATAGAATAAAGAACAGGAAGAGAAATACGAACCGGTCAGAGTCAAGTTACAAGTATAATGTAACAGTAATGAAAGATAAGTGATATCAAGGTCATGTAAACATGTCAAGGGTTAAGGAAATTAGTACAGGTAAGTGTAAGGGTAACAGAAATCCACTACGAGCCCAGAAATCAGGAATCATATCAAGTCCAGTAATCAGGGTGTACGGAGGGGAGACCTCGGTACCAAGTACAGGGTGAGGGGTTACCTCTCAGGGTTGGAGTCATGAGCTCCCAGGGGTTGTGAAAGACGTGCATCGCACACACCATCAGTCACCAGGTATAACAAGTAATATAAACAAATCAGTTCAAGTCTAGGATGCATCCATACGCCCCAGGTGGCCAGAGTCTACCAATACACGCCATATAATCAAGTCAGGGACGGGATAGGACATCTCTCTCCTACCCTAGAGTCAAGTCATCAGTGCATCAATGACAAGGACATGAACACCTCATGCCTGGTGGGTGGCTCGTAATATCAAACTGTGGGTCAAGGTCAAGTATCAAGTATCAAGTGTCAGGTGTCAAGTATCAGGTGTCAAGTATCAAGTGTCAAGTATCAGGTGTCAAATATCAAGTATCAGGTGTCGAGTATCAAGTATCAGGTTGTTCAGAATCAAGTTTCATATCAGGGTTCAAGACAGGAGATCAAGACAAAGGTTTAAGTAAAGGTTCAAATCAGATGGTTCATATCAGAAGGTTCAATATCAGGAGGTCAATATCAGGAAGGTCAATATCAGGAAGGTCAATCTCAGTTTGTTCAAAGGTTCATAATAAAAGCTCACTTTAACAGTTTATATTAAAAGTCCATATCATAGGTGTTAAAATAATTCTTAAGTACTGGTTCCATAAAAGTAATCTTTAAACAGTTTTCAATAAGAAGGTCCTTTAAAAAATGATTTCTGTAAAGATAGTCTTACAAATAGTTTCTTAAAACATTTTCATAATTAATTAAAAAGATTTTCTCATCCAGTTATAATATCAAGTGTATCAAGGTTCAGGTCAAGGTTCATGGCAAGGTTCATATCAAGGTTCATGGCAAGGTTCAGAACAAGGTATAAAACAAAGATCAAGGAAAGGGTTCAAACAAGGGTCCAAGAGTAAGTGCACAGATCAAGGTTCACAATACAAGGGATACACAGCAATGGTTCGGGAAATCTTAAACGAATCTAATAAATCAAGAGAACGAAGGCCCCTTACTGAAAAGGGCAGAATATCCGTACCTTAATACGAATGCAATGCGAATCACAAAAACAGAAGCACAGAACAGATCAAGGTCTCTCCTTCTTCACACCTAAGGAATAGAAGACGGAATTACAAAGGATTCTAACTCAGATTACTATTTAGTTTACTTTTCCATTTTAAGTACTTTCCATTTTTAGTAACTTTCCAGATTTAGTAACTTTCTATTTTTAGCATGTTTCCAGAATTATCAAGTTTCCATATTTAGAAGGTTTCCATAATTAGTAAGATATTAATATTACAGATTAGGTTAAGTATATTATGGACATAGGTTACATTTTAACAAGTTATGATAGTTCAGGGTTACTTATGACAAGTTTTCATATTCTAGGGCTCTAAGTGTAAATATATCAAAGATGGAGGTTTAAAGTGAAAATATCATAATTAACTCATTCAAATCTTAAGTTATCCAGAATTACTCATTTAGTCCCTTATATTTCATAATTTACATTTTATACCCTTGTAATTACATAAATTACATTTTAAACCCTATGGTATTTATAATTACACATTAAACCCTTAGTTTTCCAATCTTACACAATATGCACTTATTTTAATATGTTGAACGAACACCCCTTCAATTATCCATAATTTACACAACAAGTCCCTCAAGTTATCAAAGTTACAAATTAAGTCCTTTAATTTACAATTTCAACATTTAATTATTAATAATTACATATTAAGCCATTAAATTACCAAAATTACACATTACCCCCTGAATATAATTTATTACTCAAATCAATCTTAAATTTCCAGAAATCACATTTTTAGTCCCTCTCTTTTATTTAATTACATATCGAATTAATATATATATATAATTAATCAAAATAAACCTTTTAAATGCAAAATTTTACACATGAGACCCTCTACTTATATTTTATACGAAATATATATAGTCCAAATAATATTCTAAAAATACCCCACAAGTTTCATAATTTACAAAACACCCCCTTATCTTTTATTTTTCAATCGTTAATTAATAAAACAAACCAAAACCCTAACATATATCCCAATCATTACACCATCATTTCCAACAACCTTAAACTCATCATTAAGGACCAGAATATTAAAACAAACCCTAACCCTAATCGAATTACACTAGGGTTTTTATTTTATTTTCTTTCTTTTCTTTATTTTTCGTAAATCCGGTTTTACAAATAATTCCACCACGACTTTTATAGGCCATTTAAATTAGAATGGACATTTTTCCCAGGTTATATGGATTATATAGAGCTCAGAAAAATTTAGTCTTGCACCCATAAAATTCGTACATAATTATTTAGTATTTTATCACATTTTTAAGGTTTAATTCGCAAATAATTCATAGAGCATGCATGGTTTGGTTTTAGCATTTTATTTAGACCTTATATGATGTAATAGACGTGTGAAAAATACCAAACCCAATATGGAATGTGTAGAATAGGCTGGGCGAAAATACTTCTCTCGGAATGAATAAAACAACACCAAAATTCCCACGAGCACAAACGCGACCAACAAACCTTGGAATCAATTTTCACAGATCATATATGATATAAGGAACTCAGGAAAAATAGAAAACAAATTTTACAAGGGTCGAAGGAATTAAAATGGAATATTACCTCACTTTTGAACAAAATTGGACAATAAAAGATTCAGGGCTTTATAAATCGAATGGCCAATTTTCTTGGCTTCCTAGCAATATGATGAACTCAGGAAAAATAGTCTTGGACCTCCAGAAATTCGTATGAATGAAAAACAAATTTGTTTGTGTTTAGGGTTTACTCGATTTTGGAAAATAGGAAGAAATAATGGAATATAAATTATATTGAGTGAAGATCCGGTCCTAGGGGGAGGGTTGAGGCCATAATTTCGGCCAATCAATAGACCAAATCAAGAAATTAAATTTGACACATTTTCCTAATTTATTTCAATACTTATCTTGTATTTAATTAATTAGAATCAATAAAACAAATTTTATATATATATATAATTTGGTCCAAATGACTTATAATGTGTTACAAAATATTTTTATAGCATGTACAAAAATTTAAATGATGACCTATAATTATTTTATTTCATATATGGTTTAATTACAAAGGTTTGGCAATTTATTTGGTACTTTACACATGTTTTAAATAAATTTTAAAATTGTAAGGGCATTTTGGTCTTTTTATATGCTTTAAATTTTGGGGCTTTACAACTCTTCCCCCCTAAAAAAAAAATTTCGTCCTCGAAATTTGCAAGGACTCAGAAATGAAACCGGATGGAAAACAGAACAAAGACATACCAGACGCGCGATCAGTCCGGTCACCAGAAAGCATAAAGACACGACCGGTATGAGGAACAGGGGGAGGAGGATCAAGGAATTTCTCACGTGCTGACGTAGGTTGCTTAGGACAATTTCTCACTTGATGCTCAGAAGAACTACATCGGAAACAAGCACCAGACGTTATACGACAAGCTCCAGTATGGTTTTTCCCACAAGAACCACAAACAGGTAGGGAAGTAGAGTACTCAGATGATCTCCTCTGCGAGTTTGATCCAGTAGCCCGATCTTGCTGATAGCCTCTAGAAGAATGATCTCTCCGCTGCCGTTTGGTTGACGCTGCTGTAACACCCCAACCCGACAAGGGTAAAGATGTCACAAATACATGGTTTCATATCAGATACAAGCATTCAAGAAATAAAAATAGCGGAAGCCTTAACATTAAAAATCCAAGGAAAATAAGTCAACACGACTTATATCAAGTGCAAGACAGAAATAACGAAGTACAAAACAGAATCCAAATGCCCAAACAATGGCATAACAGAAATAATATCCAAATGGTCACACTAGAGTGACAAGGTCTAAACTTCACACAAGTTGCTCTCATCCCAAGCTAAAACCCAGCTCCTAGCTTAAATGTACCTGCCGCAGGAAAAGAAATGCGGCTGAGCTACGAGAGCCCAGTGAACAGATATAACGGAAACAAAGCAGTAGTAACGGAAATATAAAGTAAAAGAAATAATACCAGGAGTAACAAGAGTCAGGAAAAGGAATACAAGAGTTATGCAGACATACCAGGAACTAAGAATGGTTACAATGGTAGGTGCAAATGAAACCAGAACCCACCACCAGCCCAAGTCGAAATCAAGTCAAGTCCAGTATCAAGTCATAGGGTAACATAACCAGTAATCCACCACAAACCCAAGTCAAATCAAGTCAGGTCAAACGTCAGGTCAAGTATCAGGTCATGAGGTTACAAGGTTTTAGGGAAACAGAAATCCTCTACGAGCCCAAAGATATCACATCAAATCAAATCATATATCAGGGTGTATGGAGGGGTGACCTCAGCATACCAGGAAACAGGGTGAGGGGATACCTCCAGGGGTTGGAGACGCGTTCTCCCAGGGTTGTGAAAGACGTGTATCGCACACACTCGTCAGTCACCAGGTATAACAGGAAATATAACAAATCAGGACATGTCTAGGATGCATCCATGCGCCCCCGCAGGCCACAGGGTCTTCCTCTACATAACAAATCAAATCAGGTCGGGGACGGGACAGGACATCACTCTCCTGCCCTAGAGTCATGCCACCGGTGCATCAATGACATGGACATGAAACCCTCATGCCTAGTGGGTGGCTCGTAGTCTCAAACTGTGGGTCAAGGTCAGGTATCAAGTTTCAGGTGTCAAGTCTCAGGTATCAAATGTCAGGTATCATATCAGGGTTCATATCAGGGTTCATATCAGGGTTCAAGACAGGAGATAAATGCAGGGGTTCATTATCAGGAGGTCCATATCAGAAAGTCCAATACTAGAAGGTTCATAATAGTTTATTATAAGAAATCCTTTTTACATGATTTTAGTAAATGATCGCTAGAACAGTTTCATAATAAAAGTATTTTAAGGAAATGTTCAAAACCTCTTCATATACAATTAAAAAGTAGGTATAAAATCCTATGAACCTTCAAGTACCCAAGGTCTTAATTATTCAGGTTATCAGGGTTGAACAAGTCATGTAAAGTATCATAGCAGGGTTCAAGTCAAAGGTTCAAGTCAAATGGTTCATATCAAGTGTATCAAGGTTCAAATTCAGGTTCATGACAAGGTTCAAGACAAAGGTTCAAATCTATGGTTCACAATACAAGGGAAAACATAACAATGAATCAGGAATCAGAAATGAGACGAAGGCTCTTTACAAGAAGAGCAGAATATCTGTACCTTATTCAAATAGCAAGCACAAACACAAAAGTAGCTGACAGGGATCAAGATCACTCCCTCCTCGAACCTAAAGGAGTAGAAGACAGAAATATGAAAGGGGTTCAGTTATCTTCCCATTATAAGTAACTTCTATTTTTAGTAACTTTCTATTTTTAGCAGGTTTCCATAATTAGTAAGTTACCACATTTAGCAAGATTAAAGTGATATAATTCAAGTCAAGTCTTTAATTAGCTTATTATGGAAGTAATATTCATTTTAACAAGTTACACAAGTTCAGGGTTAGTTATGACAAGTTTTTCATAGTTCAGGGTTATAAGTGTAAATTTGCCAAAGTTCAAGGTTTAAAATGAAAATATCACCATTAACTCATTCTCACTCTCAAGTTATCCAGAATTAAACCTTTAGTCCTTTAGATTTCATACTTTACATTTTACACCCCTTTTATTATATAAGTTACACTTTAAACCTTATAATATCCATAATTACACATTAAACCCTTAGTTTACCAATTTTACACCATGAACACTTATTTCAACATGTTATACGAACACACCCTTAAACATTCACAATTTACACATCAAGTCCCTCTAGTTATCAAAGTTACATATTTAGTCCTTTAAATTACAATTTCAACCTTTAATTATTAACAATTACATATTACTCCATTAAATTACCAAAATTACACATAACCCCCTGAATATAATTTACTACTCAAAACAGCACCAAGTTTCCAGAAATTACATATTCAGTCCCTCATTTTTATTTATTTTCAATTCGATATAACAAATTTATATATTTATCAAATAAACCCTTTATATGCAAAATTAACACATGAGCCCCTCCTTTTATATTTTATTCGAATTATAGCAGGTCTAACATGATTTAAAAAATTATCCCTTAAGTTTTAAAAATTACAAAACACACCCTAAACTAATTATTTTCAAATCGGTTTTTATAAAACCTTAACAAAATCAAACCCTAGCAATCCCAATCATTAAGAAATCATTGTATCATCATTATATCACTTTTATTTCCAGATTTCATCCACTAAAAACCCTAGTTCGATTGGTTCAATAATTTTTCCACAATTCCTCCTTTTATTTCTAGAAATCCGATATGCAAATAATTTCATAAATCACGAATTCGACTCAAAAAATTCGAATGGCTATTTTTCTCATGTTATACGAAGTATATAGAACCCAGGAAAAATAAGTACACACATCAGAAAAATCGCATACATGATTTATAGATTTATTTCGATTTTAGGGTTTATAACACATAATTTTCCATACGATTAATATATAGTGCATGGCTTGTTTTTATCATTTTTCCCACGTTATATATGATTAAGAGAGGGTTAGAAAAATACCATAAAAATTATAGATCAAGGGATTCACACGCTATGGATTATTGTTGCTCGGTTAGGGTTTTTTGACCCAATAAATTCACCACGACCAAACGATCAACTCCAGGACTATGTAGCTATTTTTCCCACCTTCTTGGCACTATGAGGAACTCCAAAAAAATGCCTCTTTGCTTCAAAAAATTCGGATGTGGTGTGGGTGATTTTTAAGAGTGGCGGCTTAATGGTTTTTAGGGTTTAATGGGAGAAATGAACTATGGAATGATATAATTTATGTTATGACCGAGTTAAGGGGGAGGGTTAGGGCCAAAATACCGGCCTTCATTATGGCCCAAATCAATTTACCAAATTTTATTTATTTTTCCTTAATTACTTTGTGATTTAAAAGGTTTTTAATTAATAATTATTATGTATTTAAATTTTCGGTATACACAAGGGTATTTTGGTCATCTCACAACTTGTATAAATATTAATCGAAGTCGTCAAAATTATTTTGTATCATATCTTGTTCGTTTCCAGAAGTTTGGGATCGATTCGGAACTTTAATTAAGCTTTAATTAAATTTTAAAGTTTCAGGGGCATTTTGGTAATTTTTGCATGTTTTAGATTTTCGGGTTTTACAGCTGCGCTCCTGACGATCACCATCCTGCTTAGAAACTGACCTCGAATCTCGGCCCCTCGAATCTGATTTCTTCTGGTCGTAGCTCTTGCCCGAATACTCCTTGACGTCCCGACTCTGAATCTGTTGCTGCACCTTGTCGCCATCACGGTCTCGTTTGTAACCAACGCCCTCATGAAAATCTCGATGTTGCGAGCTGCATCGCAACATGCTGACGGATCCGCAAACTCCGAATTAAGCTGACGATCAAGAAAATATGACAGAACAGAACATGAAGAATGACAGAGCAGAACAGGAAAATATGACAGAGCAGAATCAAGGAAAGATGACAGAGCATAACAGGAAAAGAGAGTGCGCGTGCGGAAACCTAAGGTCTACCCAATCCTCACAGGTCAAGCCTAAGCTCTAAGGGTTTCTGAAGCCTTAGCTCTGATACCATAAATTGTAACACCCCAACCCGGCAAGGGCAAAGGCGTCACAAGTACATGGTTTCATATCAGATACAAGCATTCAAGAATTAAAGTAGCGGAAGTCTTAATATAAAAATCCAAAGGAAAAATAAGTCAACAAGACTAATGAAGTACGAAACAGAATCCAAAATGCCCAAACAATGGCATAACAGAAATAATATCCAAATGGTCACACTAGAATGACAAGGTCTAAACTTCACACAAGTTGCTCTCATCCCAAGCTAATACCCAGCTCCCAGCTTAAATGTACCTGCCGCAGGAGAAGAAATGCGGCTGAGCTACGAGAGCTCAGTGAACAGATATAACAAAAACAAAGCAATAATATAGAATAAAGAGCAGGAAGAGAAATACGAACCGGTCAGAGTCAAGGTACAAGTATAATGTAACAGTAATGAAAGATAAGTGATATCAAGGTCATGCAAACATGTCAAGGGTTAAGGAAATTAGTACAGGTAAGTGTAAGGGTAACAGAAATCCACTACGAGCCCAGAAATCAGAAATCATATCAAGTCCAGTAATCAGGGTGTACGGAGGGGAGACCTCGGTACCAAGTACAGGGTGAGGGGTTACCTCTCAGGGTTGGAGTCATGAGCTCCCAGGGGTTGTGAAAGACGTGCATCGCACACACCATCAGTCACCAGGTATAACAAGTAATATAAACAAATCAGGTCAAGTCTAGGATGCATCCATACGCCCCAGGTGGCCAGAGTCTACCAATACACGCCATATAATCAAGTCAGGGACGGGATAGGACATCTCTCTCCTACCCTAGAGTCAAGTCATCGGTGCATCAATGACAAGGACATGAACACCTCATGCCTGGTGGGTGGCTCGTAATATCAAACTGTGGGTCAAGGTCAAGTATCAAGTATCAAGTGTCAGGTGTCAAGTATCAGGTGTCAAGTATCAGGTGTCAAGTATCAGGTGTCAAATATCAAGTATCAGGTATCGAGTATCAAGTATCAGGTTGTTCAGAATCAAGTTTCATATCAGGGTTCAAGACAGGAGATCAAGACAAAGGTTTAAGTAAAGGTTCAAATCAGAGGGTTCATATCAGAAGGTTCAATATCAGGAGGTCAATATCAGGAAGGTCAATATCAGGAAGGTCAATCTCAATTTGTTCAAAGGTTCATAATAAAAGCTCACTTTAACAGTTTATATTAAAAGTCCATATCATAGGTGTTAAAATAATTCTTAAGTACTAGTTCCATAAAAGTAATCTTTAAACGGTTTTCAATAAGAAGGTCCTTTAAAAAATGATTTCTGTAAAGATAGTCTTACAAATAGTTTCTTAAAACATTTTCATAATTAATTAAAAAGATTTTCTCATCCAGTTATAATATCAAGTGTATCAAGGTTCAGGTCAAGGTTCATGGCAAGGTTCATATCAAGGTTCATGGCAAGGTTCAGAACAAGGTATAAAACAAAGATCAAGGCAAGGGTTCAAACAAGGGTCCAAGAGTAAGTGCACAGATCAAGGTTCACAATACAAGGGATACACAACAATGGTTCGGGAAATCTTAAACGAATCTAATAAATCAAGAGAACGAAGGCCCCTTACTGAAAAGGGCAGAATATCCGTACCTTAATACGAATGCAATGCGAATCACAGAAACAGAAGCACAGAACAGATCAAGGTCTCTCCTTCTTCACACCTAAGGAATAGAAGACGGAATTACAAAGGATTCTAACTCAGATTACTATTTAGTTTACTTTTCCATTTTAAGTACTTTCCATTTTTAGTAACTTTCCAGATTTAGTAACTTTCTATTTTTAGCATGTTTCCGGAATTATCAAGTTTCCATATTTAGAAGGTTTCCATAATTAGTAAGATATTAATATTATAGATTAGGTTAAGTATATTATGGACATAGGTTACATTTTAACAAGTTATGATAGTTCAGGGTTACTTATGACAAGTTTTCATATTCTAGGGCTCTAAGTGTAAATATATCAAAGATGGAGGTTTAAAGTGAAAATATCATAATTAACTCATTCAAATCTTAAGTTATCCAGAATTACTCATTTAGTCCCTTATATTTCATAATTTACATTTTATACCCTTGTAATTACATAAATTACATTTTAAACCCTATGGTATTTATAATTACACATTAAACCCTTAGTTTTCCAATCTTACACAATATGCACTTATTTTAATATGTTGAACGAACACCCCTTCAATTATCCATAATTTACACAACAAGTCCCTCAAGTTATCAAAGTTACAAATTAAGTCCTTTAATTTACAATTTCAACCTTTAATTATTAATAATTACATATTAAGCCATTAAATTACCAAAATTACACATTACCCCCTGAATATAATTTATTACTCAAATCAATCTTAAATTTCCAGAAATCACATTTTTAGTCCCTCTCTTTTATTTAATTACATATCGAATTAATATATATATATAATTAATCAAAATAAACCTTTTAAATGCAAAATTTTACACATGAGACCCTCTACTTATATTTTATACGAAATATATATAGTCCAAATAATATTCTAAAAATACCCCACAAGTTTCATAATTTACAAAACACCCCCTTATCTTTTATTTTTCAATCGTTAATTAATAAAACAAACCAAAACCCTAACATATATCCCAATCATTACACCATCATTTCCAACAACCTTAAACTCATCATTAAGGACCAGAATATTAAAACAAACCCTAACCCTAATCGAATTACACTAGGGTTTTTATTTTATTTTCTTTATTTTCTTTATTTTTCGTAAATCCGGTTTTACAAATAATTCCACCACGACTTTTATAGGCCATTTAAATTAGAATGGACATTTTTCCCAGGTTATATGGATTATATAGAGCTCAGAAAAATTTAGTCTTGCACCCATAAAATTCGTACATAATTATTTAGTATTTTATCACATTTTTAAGGTTTAATTCGCAAATAATTCATAGAGCATGCATGGTTTGGTTTTAGCATTTTATTTAGACCTTATATGATGTAAGAGACGTGTGAAAAATACCAAACCCAATATGGAATGTGTAGAATAGGCTGGGCGAAAATACTTCTCTCGGAATGAATAAAACAACACCAAAATTCCCACGAGCACAAACGCGACCAACAAACCTTGGAATCAATTTTCACAGATCATATATGATATAAGGAACTCAGGAAAAATAGAAAACGAATTTTACAAGGGTCGAAGGAATTAAAATGGAATATTACCTCACTTTTGAACAAAATTGGACAATAAAAGATTCAGGGCTTTATAAATCGAATGGCCAATTTTCTTGGCTTCCTAGCAATATGATGAACTCAGGAAAAATAGTCTTGGACCTCCAGAAATTCGTATGAATGAAAAACAAATTTGTTTGTGTTTAGGGTTTACTCGATTTTGGAAAATAGGAAGAAATAATGGAATATAAATTATATTGAGTGAAGATCCGGTCCTAGGGGGAGGGTTGAGGCCATAATTTCGGCCAATCAATAGACCAAATCAAGAAATTAAATTTGACACATTTTCCTAATTTATTTCAATACTTATCTTGTATTTAATTAATTAGAATCAATAAAACAAATTTTATATATATATAATTTGGTCCAAATGACTTATAATGTGTTACAAAATATTTTTATAGCATGTACAAAAATTTAAATGATGACCTATAATTATTTTATTTCATATATGGTTTAATTACAAAGGTTTTGCAATTTATTTGGTACTTTACACATGTTTTAAATAAATTTTAAAATTGTAAGGGCATTTTGGTCTTTTTATATGCTTTAAATTTTGGGGTTTTACAAATCTACTACTTGACAAATGATCAAAGGATTATATTTTTCTAAACTTCACATTTTTATAAATGTGACAAAACATTTTTCAAAAATACATTTTACAAATTATTTTTGAATTAGAAAGAAATGTTTTATTTGGGAAAATTATTTCAAAAATAGTAACAGCTATTTTTCCCGCCAAAACAGCTCCAAACTTCCCCAAATAAACCTTCACCACTAAAAGACAAAATTTGGAGCGTCTGGAGCGTTTTCGACACCGACGGCTCCACGGTTCCGTTAAATTTAACGGAGCTGTCGGGTATTTAATGGAGCCGTCCGTACGTAACGGCTAGATTTTTCTTTGCCTACAAATAGTGGACCATTTCACACTTCCAACTTGATTTTTCCAGTCCTTTTTCTTTGGTCTAATCCCTCCTCAATTAGATGACTTTCTTTGATCATTTGGAGAGTCTTAGGTTGTTTAAGAGTGATCCAATCATCCACTCAAGTGATCCTCTTCATTCCTCTTGATTAGCAAGAGAAGAACACAAAGTATCCAAGTAGATACAAAGTGTTGTCATCCCTCTTGATTAGCAAGAGAAGAACACAAAGTATCCAAGTAGATACAAAGTGTTGTCATCCCTCTTGATTAGCAAGAGAAGAACACAAAGTATCCAAGTAGATACAAAGTGTTATCATTCCTCTTCATTTACAAGAGAAGAACTCAAGGTATCCAAGAAGATACAAGAGTTGGAATTGTTAGGTCTTGTAACATTTGTTACACTCTTGATTGTATCATAGCATACATCAAGATTATTTTTCTTTTGTGAGAGAGTGAGTCAAGATCATTATGATCTTAAGAGATAGTGAAGATCTCTTGAAGCCATTGGGCTTGTGTGATTGATCATGTGGATCAAGGGTAGATCGGGTAGATCGTGGTAGATTGGTGCTAGCTAAGATTAGCACTCGACATCTAGCTTAGTGTCGGAAATAGGATAAGCAACGTGTAGATCGGGTAGATCGTGGTAGATTGGTGCTAGCTAAGATTAGCACTCGACATCTAGCTTAGTGTCGGAAAACAAGTTAAGCGACGTGTACGGTTTTTCTCCGCCTGAAGGAAGTTTGTTGATTAGTGAAGTAACTCTCGAGTTGGGTACTCGGGGAGTGGAGTAGGGCGAAGAGGAGCTTCGTGACCGAACCACTATAAATCACCGTGTCCGGTTTGCGCCTTCTTACTTATCTCTTTACTTTCATTTCATTCGTTATCGCTTTATATTTATATTTGCATTGCGTATATGTTTGTGTGGCTAGTTGCTTATGTCGTGATTGATTATGTATGTTCCATGGTTTGATTGTGCATATGTTGTAGTTTACTATATTCATCTCTAGATGCTATATAATCATAGTTGACACTTTTCATATTACGTCACACTTGATCGGGAGTTTGATACAAAAGTTTTAAGTTTTTAAATGGAAACGTATTCACCCCCCCCCCCCCCTCTACGGTTTCCACAATTGGTATCAGAGCCACGTCGCTCAAATTTTTAAAACAAATGGTTTTCAAAATTGAGTACGATCCATGTATCAAATTACCCATGAAGGTGATAAAAATATGAAAAGTATTTTGTTACTTAATACTTACAAGTTTTGTTGTTAAGTATATGTTGTCATACTAGCTTGAAGGTTTTCTTAAAATGATAAAAGTTGGTTCTGTTCAAAAACTGATGTCAGACGTACGGCACCGTTAAATATAATGGACGGCTCCATTAAATATGGACGGTACCGCTAAATTTAACAGTACCTTCGTCTGTTTTTCAGAATTCGGTAATTTTCAAAAATTCGTATAAAATCAACCGTAAGTCCGTAGGAGTCGTGCCACCTATCGTTTTAAACGTAATTAAGTCTACTTTCACTTAAAAATATTTTTAGAAAGTGATTGTAAAGTGAAATTTACTGATGTCTTTAATTCGTAACAGAGAGTCTTTTTCGGTCATGCCGATTGCACAAATTTTTTGTCAAATCACAAAGTGAACATCACACGTTGATGCATTCATGATTTCAAAGTGTTGAACTTGATCAAATCTTTGAATGGGGTGGAAAATAATTCATTTTCAAATAAAGTCAAGCTAAGTGTACATTGTCATACTTAATACACAAAATGACGATAAGTATCTTTGTGTGTTATGCTAAATGACTATTTGCTTTTCTTTATGTCTCAGTATTGTTAGTTAATACTTTTGTATGCTTATTGTTATCTCTAGTTGAGCTAATTTTATTTATAAGCATAAATGTCCTTCATGCCTTGTTGCTATGTGTCGAATATTAGCTTTTCGGCTTATGCGTCAATAGGACTTAGGCTAGACTTCTTGCACTAAGTAGCGTAATTGATTTTGCATTGCATATAGGCATAGACCATTTTTCTTGCATTTGTTGCAAGTTTTTAAAATGGTTTAGTAACCTTCTTAGGAATAGAAACTAAGTTGGTAGATCATGTATGTCGAAAGATATTGTCTTACACAATTATTTTTCAAAAGGTTTAAGTGTAAAAAGTATATCACCCCAAAGTACTTAACACTTTCATAAAATCCGTAACATGATCTTTAAAACATTACATCATTTTGTCTTGTTTGACCATGGGTTGTCTAAACAAGATAAAAGATCATTTTAATACATTAGTACTTAAGTAAAGGAAAATGTATTAAACTTGCATTGATCTAACACACATACAAAATGTTTTAAACATTTAGTATTTTACGTATGTTGTATAAAAATAGTTAAGATAATTATTTTTATACAAATGAGGTGTCGAAAAACTAAGAATATTATACTCAATAATATAAAATAGTTTTTCTCAAATAAAAATAAATGACAATATCAAAGTAGTAACTTAATATGTCATTAACCTCACACATACAACTAGTGTTAGAATAAATGGAACACACTCCTAAAATTTTTATTTCTTTTTAAAAAGGAGTGATTGTGAGGGTCAAGAAAGATCTCGAGTACATATCAATTCATTATTCAAATTATGATTGATATCATTATCGAATCTAATTGACAAGTTTTTGAGTGTGGACATGAAATTGGAGTCATTATTTGTCCAGCTTCAAGATAACATCAAAATATGATGAAAAGTATTATCTTGAATCTACATACTCAATCACACTCGATTGTTATGTAAATAATGACATCCTCTCAAGACGAAAATAATATGCATCAGATCATAACTCACACTTGTGTTGAAGATGCCATATTGAGTCTTCTTGTCCAATGGTTATGTTCCAAATATTAAACTAATATGTTTAAAAGATGCATAAAATACAAAACCAAGTAGGATTGACAACTTGGATGTTTCATCCGAAATATACAAGTAATTTACATTGCAATGCAATAAGTAAATGGGTCATTTCCGAAAAACCAAACACGAGCAAACAAACAACATATGTAAACTTTGCTCATGAACGACTCAACACTCAAAGTCACATGTCTAGTAAAAGTGTCACACATAATATGTTATTAACTATTATATAAGTCATCAATCTTTGAGAATATCACATATATCTCTCTTATCAAAAGATTGACAAAGGATAACTTATATCCTATGCATCTTATTCCTTTTGTAACATGAATGGTTATGTTACAAGAGAGTACATTGCATCTTGTTAACAAATATAGGATATTAGAGTTGAATAATAACCTAATGCTACATTTGTCATTGCATAAACAAGTAAAATTGGTCAAACACTAAAATACTTGTTTCACAAAGCATTCTTAAGAGTGATAAGTTTCTTCTTAGAAAAGCATACTTGTTGAAATAAACAGTATGTCTTATTTCAAATAAAATGCTCACGAGATCTATTGAGGTAGGTAACCTTTACTAGATTCTCACTCAAGATATGCAAAGGAGCATTCTTAAAACACACACGATGTAGTAGATTCTACATTGTATCACATTAGAGTGTCTCTTGGTTCTAGGAAACCAAATCATGTTAAAATAACATGTAACAACTCAACAAACAAAGATGTTGTCCAAGAGATCATAAAATACACAATCTCCATCAAATAACCTTTAAATCTCAAACACGAAATTTAAAAAACATTTCGCTTGCCTTTGTTAGGAGTTGTGTAAGACATGTCATTTTTTTAACCGACTTTCAAAGTATGGTTAATTGAGTCATATTAGGCCATGTATAAGCAAAAAAAGATAACATCATCTTTGCTATACTTCGATAGGCAAATATAGGAATTTGAATTCTTCTAACATGAGAATGACTACTAGAGAACCTATCGCACTAGAAATTCAATTTGACCTAACGGTTGGATTGCTTCCAGGAGAGAAGTTGGGTTCGTGTATAACCCGTAAAAATGGTCGTGTTTAGCCTTAATTGAGCACCACTAGTGATAGTCTCATACTCATTCTCTAACTTGAAAATTTTTCATTCCTACATTTGACTAGAGATAGTTTACATCGGTGAACTTTATCTCCCATTAGGATGTCATCTTAAACAAGTAGTAATTAGGATATGCCTTAGCAAACCTAGAGTGCTTGCATCCCACATACGTGTTTCAAAATGATAACATGTTATCATAAGACATGATTAAATGTCTTCATGATCTTAAATGCTAAATGATTATCATGTTTTGCATGATGGTTGCATTTATTCCTTATGTGCATTTTACATGATTTACTTGTAAAGTTTGCACCCACACTATGTCCTTTTGACACATTAGGATTTAGGTATGCCCATCACTATGAACCCTTAGAAGTCATAGAGTCATACACTAGTGTCAAAACCCACAAGTTAGAGTAGTCGCGAAGTTGTCCTAATTCCCTAGTCATCCCTTTGCCTTCTTCCAAGCAATACACCCTTTTGTCATGGGTAGGTTAGATACAAACCCAGTAGAACTCGGAGTAGGGTTGACAACTTAAATATTTCATCCGAAATATTCAAGTAAATTTAACTTGCGATCGCAATTGTTAAATGTCATATCCGAAACATCACATTCAAACCTTTTAACAATGTATGTTAAAACGTTCATCCAAAAGCTAAAAGCTTACGTCTACCCTCGGGTGACAAAGGACTCATGAGTTACTATATAAGTGATTAGTAGCTCCTCTCATCCTCGTGTGAATATACACATCTTTAGATCCCAAACCTTGCTACGAATCAGCACCATAGACCTAGCTTTACGTCTTTCAAAACCCCGTGAAACACTCGCGTGCGAAGCACCTCGAAATCCGTAAATCAACCAAACCTCTCAACCGAGAATCCCCTAACCATCTCCGTCTAGGTCTAGAAATGATGGAACATATTCCATAAATCTTATGACTATTTAAATATTTCACTGGAAATATTAAGTCATCCTTCACATCGCTCTAATGACTACATATGTATTTCCTCGGAAATATAAAAGTCATCTCTTCTCGTCCAATACCGTTCAAAGAATTTATTAGGTATAAATTCTCTCCTCGTGTCGAAAAGTCTCACTAAATCAGCGAGATTTATTCGTAAAATCCTCTTGAATTCTAATGACAACTTAAATATTTCATCCGAAATATTTAAAGTGTATTTAATTTGCGAAATGCAATTAAATGTCATTTCTCGTTCTCGATCAACGTTCATCGAATCCCGTTGGATTCATTCATAAAAGAATTTATTCGGTATAAACTCTTTTAATCTAAAGTCCAGAAAAAATCACAACATATGTGAAATTTCTTTGTCAAAAATCTTGCTTTCAATTCTCACCAACACCATCAAAACCTACTCGATGTATTCTTGAACCCAAAACCATCTCCTATCAAAATAGATTGTATCTATCATCTGATTCCTTAGCCTTTTCCCTTACATTTTCGCATGGTACTAAACACTACCAATGCTTCCGCATCCCACTCACCTTCCACACACCTCAGGAGAAGAACCGCTAGGATAAGTTGAGATAACCCCACTAGAACCTTATCACCAACCTCACAACTCTGAAGATTTTATCTTCTTAACCCTTAGGATATCTCCAAGTAATCACATGCCTCATCATATAAATATTCTATGAATATTCACAATGATTGAGAAGAGCTACGTGACTTCAAAGGTGAAGTTTACCGTATGCTATCCACCACTTGTCATGACGTTACTAAGCTCATCGCTTTCGTCAACGTTTGTTTTTCTCTTTATCTTTTACATCTTGTCCGGATGGTCATAGATTAAGGAGGAGCGAAAACACACTCATATAGTCTTTCACCAAACACTCTCAAGAACACACAAATGTGGTTCTTATTCCCTAGGAAACTTCCCTTTAGCTGCCCAGAACTAGGCTGCACAGGAAAATTCGTGACTTCCAGATCACGGTACCGTTAAATATGCCACGGTACCATTAAATTTAACGGTACCGTGTGGTATTTAGTGGTACCGTGCCTATGTTCGACGAATTTTCACTGTTCCTTCCTGATCCCTGCATCCCTAACCTCAAACCTACAAAATTTTGCAAACTCACACACACCCTAAGATTTCCTTACTACACCATAGGATACCATCACCAACTTTAGTTTGAATCCCACAACCCTTTCCTATATAAGGCCTCACTGCTGCAAGCTTATCTTGCATCTCATCTTCAAACCTCATCTTAACCCATAGATCATCACACTCAAACCTTACAACCCTCAACTCATCGATCATCACACTCAAACCTTACAACCTTCAACCCTTATATCAATCCCACTCAAACTTTTTAGCTACACTTCACTCTTAACAGTGATAGTTAGTCTAAGAACCTTCAACCCATAGATCATCACACTCAAACCTTATAACCCTCAACTCATCACACTCAAACCTTACAACTACTCCTCACTTTGGATAGGTGATAGTTAGTTCAACAACCTTCAATCCTCACAAACACATGAAACCCTTCATGCACCAAATTATCTCTAACACACAACTAGGATCATCCAATCTAGAAACCTAGAACTTCGTTACCTTAACCCCGTTAGAGATATCCACCAACAATCCTGTTAGGATCACATACACCTTTTCCTTTTCCCTTTTGAAATATATCATGCATCTCATTGTCAGTGCAAACGATATATTAACCCAAACCATCCTTTCCCACCTTTCTTCAAAGGGCAAAACCAACATCTCCAACCACATCATCATCATCCTCCACCTTTAGGATTCCTACACCCTTACCTCCACCAAGTCCACCACAACCTTTAGCTATCACACTAACCCTATCACCATCAAACCTCTTTGGACTTGGCACCAACACATCATCCTTATCACCATCACCATAACCACAAACACTAATGGGTCATCCCATTATTTATCCCCTACAACCACATAACCCAAGTTGTCCTTGTTGTCACCACAACCAACACTCTCCCACCTTATGGAATCATTTAGGTATAACCTATATCGAGTCTACTTTATGGCACGACTTGTCATAATAGTAATCATTTAGAGTATGTCTTATCAACAAACTATCCTTAACATCAATCATCTTAGGTAGATGATTATGCTGTTCAAAAGGTTTGTTAGAAATTTCCTTCCCAATGACAACTTGGAAGAAGTCATTTAGTGCGTCAGTCAATGAACGAATCTCGTTCTTGATTAGTGTGATTGAGTGAACAATTACACCTTAGGTTTTCGGTCGGGTTGTGACACTTACGTGTTCACATAGTTTAACCCATGCATGTCTTGCTATGTGTATTATATCCCTATAATGTTGCTCCTATACTGTTATATATTATGCTTCACGAAGCTAACCCTTGATGTAGGAAAAGCCTTTGTAAGAATTTGATCCATGGATCCGCTTGATACTAAGGTAAATAAACGAGGGGATTAAGTCACCATAGGGGAGCATTGAGCTAGGGGGAGCTCGGGAGAATTTGAATACATAGCATGGAGTCCTTCTAATGGTGGTGATAGAAGACTTCACTGGGATGATGCAAACTCGCCTTTCTGGGGAGAAAGGAAAGTAGTTCAATAAGGGGGAGTAGGAAATGAAATCAAAAGAGAGCTCGAGGCAACTACCTTTTTGCTTCGACAAAAGGGGGAGAAGAGAGTGTAAACAGGTAACTTTTATATTTTACTGTGTGTTACGGTTTACATATTTGTCATCATCAAATTGGGGGAGATTGTTAGTGCAAATATTACGATATTTAAACTTAACGGTTTCTTCGGTTTTAATAATGACAAACATGTAACTTGTAATGCATAACGTAAAATGCGCAAGTTACTTGTAAACACAAATCATCAATGCATACTTACATCAACATCTTTCGACGCCTCAAGTATGCTTCAACAAAGTCGTAGATTTCCATCCCGACGTAAATCACTCAAGGTATGGACAAACAAATCTACTACTTGACAAATGATCAAAGGATTATATTTTTCTAAACTTCACATTTTTATAAATGTGACAAAACATTTTTCAAAAATACATTTTACAAATTATTTTTGAATTAGAAAGAAATGTTTTATTTGGGAAAATCATTTCAAAAATAGTAACAGCTATTTTCCCCCCCAAAACAGCTCCAAACTTCCCCAAATAAACCTTCACCACTAAAAGACAAAATTTGGAGCGTCTGGAGCGTTTTCGACACCGACGGCTCCACGGTTCCGTTAAATTTAACGGAGCCGTCGGGTATTTAATGGAGCCGTCCGTACGTAACGGCTAGATTTTTCTTTGCCTATAAATAGTGGACCATTTCACACTTCCAACTTGATTTTTCCAGTCCTTTTTCTCTGGTCTAATCCCTCCTCACTTAGATGACTTTCTTTGATCATTTGGAGAGTCTTAGGTTGTTTAAGAGTGATCCAATCATCCACTCAAGTGATCCTCTTCATTCCTCTTGATTAGCAAGAGAAGAACACAAAGTATCCAAGTAGATACAAAGTGTTGTCATCCCTCTTGATTAGCAAGAGAAGAACACAAAGTATCCAAGTAGATACAAAGTGTTGTCATCCCTCTTGATTAGCAAGAGAAGAACACAAAGTATCCAAGTAGATACAAAGTGTTATCATTCCTCTTCATTTACAAGAGAAGAACTCAAGGTATCCAAGAAGATACAAGAGTTGGAATTGTTAGGTCTTGTAACATTTGTTACACTCTTGATTGTATCATAGCATACATCAAGATTATTTTTCTTTTGTGAGAGAGTGAGTCAAGATCATTGTGATCTTAAGAGATAGTGAAGATCTCTTGAAGCCATTGGGCTTGTGTGATTGATCATGTGGATCAAGGGTAGATCGGGTAGATCGTGGTAGATTGGTGCTAGCTAAGATCAGCACTCGACATCTAGCTTAGTGTCGGAAATAGGATAAGCAACGTGTAGATCGGGTAGATCGTGGTAGATTGGTGCTAGCTAAGATTAGCACTCGACATCTAGCTTAGTGTCGGAAAACAAGTTAAGCGACGTGTACGGTTTTCTCCGCCTGAAGGGAGTTTGTTGATTAGTGAAGTAACTCTCGAGTTGGGTACTTGGGGAGTGGAGTAGGGCGAAGAGGAGCTTCGTGACCGAACCACTATAAATCACCGTGTCCGGTTTGCGCCTTCTTACTTATCTCTTTACTTTCATTTCATTCGTTATCGCTTTATATTTATATTTGCATTGCGTATATGTTTGTGTGGCTAGTTGCTTATGTCGTGATTGATTATGTATGTTCCATGGTTTGATTGTGAATATGTTGTAGTTTACTATATTCATCTCTAGATGCTATATAATCATAGTTGACACTTTTCATATTACGTCACACTTGATCGGGAGTTTGATACAAAAGTTTTAAGTTTTTAAATGGAAACGTATTCACCCCCCCCCTCTACGGTTTCCACACACACACACACACACACACACACACACACACACACACACATATATATATATATATATATATATATATATATATATATATATATATATATATATATATATATACTCCATATAAGTTACTTTATGACGTTTTCACTCACTCCAATTGCAGGATCAGGGCGACCCCGCCGAGGAGGTAGGGCCAGGGGGAGACAGGGGTAGGGGAGGTCGGGATGGCGACAGGCCGCGAGTACGCCAAGAAAATAAGAATGTGGCGCTCAAGAAAGCCGTGAAAAATAGCGGCCCACAGTCGATTGAGTTTGAGATTGGTGATTAGGGGACTTACTGTCATGTCGGCAAGAACCAAAAGAGGTTTAGCAATTACGTCGGCGAGCTCATTCGGCAGCTGCCGCTACACTACGACTCCTGGCACGATATAGAACCGGAGAACAAGGCTAACTTCCTTCCACAGCTCGAGGTCAGTTATTTCATTTTTCTTTTATATTGTTATGTTATCGTGTTTATTTATTTAAATGTGCATATTTATTTAAATTTGTTTATTTATTTATATCTCTATATTTAATTATTTGAATGTGTACATTTATTAAAATTTGTTTATTTATTTATATCTTTATATTAATTTTAACTATATTTGATTGCAGCGTATGTTCAATTTGGAACGCCACAGGCGCAGACCGGAATGGGATACCATTCGGGCGGCGCTCACCCAGTATTTCGCTAAACGATATTCTGACAACAAATATGATATGAAACGCGATTACTTTACCAACAAGGGTGGGGCTGCGAGAGTGGAAGAGATCAGAAGAAATCCTCCTCCGAACATGGAGCAGGCTGAGTGGGAGAAGCATGTCTAGTTGTACATGTCGGAGAAGGAACAGAAACGATTGGCTGTGAACAAAGAGAATCGAAAGAAGAACAAGATTCACAGCCGCCACGGTTCGAAATCATTGGCCGCATCTCGACACGAATATGTAAGACACATTTTATTTTTATAAGATTATTTAATTTTAATAATATATTAATTAAAAGTATTTATACTAAATAAAATATATATGGTGTTTGATTTGTCATTTTAATTTGTTTCATCCTATATGCATGTGTATATATATACAGTTCGAGAACAGCGAGGACCATCAGTACCCGTCCCTGTTCGATACCTATCTTGACACCCACTTTAAGAATGGTGTTTGGTTGCAGGATGAGGCTCGTGCTCAGTTTGTAAGTATCGTTATTTATTTATTTATTTATTTATTTATTTATTTATTTATTTTCCAAACACGCACTTAATGATTTATTGAAACATAATCTAGTAATTAACCCGACTAATATATTAATTTTCTCATTTTTTTTCAACTACATAGGAAGAGATGGTCAGGCTAAGGCAGCCGAGATCCGATATGCCGACAGAGGAGGCGTGCCTCACGGAGGAGCAGATACTTGCCCGGGTAATCGGGGGCAAGCAGCGTGGTCACATAGCCGGCAGGGGCAGGGTACCACCCGGCTTGAAGAGGCCACGGGTAGACCTGCCGCCTCCCCCGCCTCCAGCTCCGGGTATGTACAGTTGGATAATATTAAATGACTCATCTTATGTATTGAAATGACCGTTTTTTAATTTTGATTATTTCGTTTATAGGTACGGCCGAGATCGACGAGTCACTTGCTGAAGCTCAGAAGACGCTTGATGAAGCTAAAAAGATAATGGCTGAAGCTCAGAAGGAGAGCAAAAAAGCTAAGAAGATTTATAGAAAAACTGAGAAGAAGGACAGAAGAGCTCAGAAGAAAGCGTTGGAAACTCAGAAGCAGCTCGAGTTGTTGACGCGTTTTGCCTCGACCAACCCGCGATGGGAGGAGTTTATTAGCCAGGTTGGTTCACAGGGTGCCGCAGGAGGCGGCAGTGGGAGTGGCGCGGGAGGGAGCGGCGCATGCGGGAGCGCGATTGGCTCTAGCAGCGAGAGTGGCTCTCGCAGCGGGAGTGATGATGATGATCAGGATGACGACGAGGGGCTGTATGACGACGAGGGGCTATATGACGACGAGGGGCCGTAGAGGTATTATTTTGTGTTGTTTTATCTTTGAAACTATATTTTGACGACCCGAATCGTATTATCTTTGAACATTGCAGATATTGCAACATTTGTAGATATAGTAGCTAGGTTTAGCGATTATAACACCCGTTATGTAAACTTTATGATGTATTTTGAGGTGTTATAAAGTTTATGGCCGTTTTGTAAAGTTTATTAAGTGTTTAGTGGTTATATATAACCGTTTTAGCCGTTATAAAGTTTATAGCCGTTTTAACCGTTGTTTCTATTGGAATGTATTGTATGTAGTGGAAAGCAGGTTAGAAACCAGGATTTTGTAGATTTTTGCGGCAAAAATCTGGGCATTGCAGCTGCGCAGGCTGCTGTGCAGCTGCAATACTACTCTAATAGCGTGGACATGTCGTCGGTATAATAAACATATTATTCACTTGTTCATATGCTACCGACGTCATGTCGTCGGTATAATATTGAACTTGTAGACTATTGTAAATACTACCGACCACATGACGTCGGTATTATTTACAATATTGTTGACTTTTCGTTGACTATTGTAAATAATACCGACGTAATGTCGTCGGTATTATTTTACACATTTATTTGACTTTCGTTGACTCTAATTAGTTTAGCTAATTAAATCGTTAATTATTCACTATGATACCGACGACTTGGCGTCAGTATTTTAATGTCGACCAAAACAAACGTTTGACCAGAAAATTACGTGGGTCCCGCATTGTCGTCGGCGTTTTTTGTTGGTATGGTCCGTCCCGACGAGGCACTCACGACAAGTTTGTGCTGTCGACATGACGTCGACACCTCATGGTGCCGACGTCATGACGTCGGCATCATGTAAAAAATGGCGCTGGCGGTGCTTCTGTTTGTACTAGTGATTGCTACTGATGTAAAGGGAATACTTATTCACGGGATGGGACTTGTCTCCCACGAGAAGGGGCGGTTCAAGTTTTAGACTTTACGTATTAGTTTTTCGTTTGAGAATATCTCATCTGGCAAAGAAAATGATGCAATGTCGTCATGCATGATTGCGAGGTAAAGCTCCTTGAGAGAACTTTTGGAAACTACTTGTGTAATCCATTTTTCAGCATGAGTAGCCGCCTTTTGGTTGTGGATGCCAAAGTGAATATCGCAAGTTATGATTAGTAAGTTGTTCCGGTGATACCTTCGTAGAGTCCGTCTGATCAACCTCATATAACTTTTTTCTTGATGCTTGTTAAAATACTTGGCGGATCGACAAAGCCTGAGAGTGGGGATGGTAGACCAAGCGTGTAGCCATCACTACAACATTGACTGCTTTCGGAGGGGACTTTTTTTCCCTTTCGGCGGGGACAGATGTCAACTTTGGCTGGGGAATTGTGGGTCCCACCGCCTTTTAGCCGGTCAAAGGTTGTCCAGCGTGGCAACAATTTTTGGCGGGGACTGTCCCCGCCAAAAACTGTAATAATTAACCAAAAAGTTAATTAATTAAGTGGTTATATTAAATAATTAAGGCTTTTGGCGGAGACTTGTCCCCGCCGAAAGTGTCTTCCACAGTTGAGTTAACCTCTTTTGGCGGGGAAATGTCCTCGCCGAAAGTTGCTTTCACTGTTGTTTTAATTTCTTTTGGCGGAGACATGTCCCCGCCAATAAGCTTAAACATGCCAATCTGTTTCAACCTTTTGGCGGAGACATGTCCCCGCCAAAAGCTTCTGACCCATTTTGCAGCATATTGCTGCAAAATGGGTAATTTTCAGATTTTTTTCGGGAATTTTTCCCCAAAAAATCTACTAAATGCAGCCTATTGCAGAACCTGTTTTTACAATAACATCGACAACTTCGCCAACAACAAATTCGCTAAACATACAACAACAACAACAAACCCAAATTCGCTAAAAATAATATTAATCCAAATTCGCCAACTTCGCTAAACATAGAACCTGTTTTTACATAGAACCTGTTTTTACAATAACTATCCAAATTCGCTAAACATAATCATATGAATCCAAATTCGCCAAAAACGGTTCAAAAACCGTGATCACATGATATTCTACAAAACTATACATAAGCTAGCTAGCTATCCGTAAAATGGTCCAAAAACTATACATAAGCTAGCGGGGAACAATTTAGCGGGATAAAGCTAGCTTTTAGGAGGGAAAATGCTTAATACTTTCGGCGGGGACATCTCACCGCCAAAAACCCAGAACTGTACATCTTTACTTTCGGCGGGGACATGTCTCCGCCGAAAGTGGGAGCGGGAAAAAAATGCGTGAACAATTAAGCGTTTTAATTTTGGTCAAACTTTGTCAAATATGGGAAACACTTTCGACGGGGACATGTCCCCGCCGAAAAGTTGCGTTGAAAATTTAGTAAACGGTCAGCGAGACTTTGTGCCAGCTCAGCACAGTTTTTGTCGTTTAGCAGCTTTCGGTGGGGACGCTGTCCCCGCCGAAACTCTCCTCGCCCGTCCTCTCTTTTGTTGTAGTGCATGACTTTGACAAGACGCTGGTGCGGGTTGCATCATTTGCAGGCAATAGTGATTGTATATGTTGAATCAACTCCGGAACATCTTCTAGTTGTTGTCTTTGCATGAGTCTAATTCTCTTGACTTCCTCCATCTAAGGATCACCGCAAGAATTAAAATCAGAATCGCATAATCTCAAATTTGCAATGAAGGAAATCAAATCTGTTTATCTAAGAATTTGGCATATAACCTGTTTGAATAAGCTACTTGTCAAACCTATTATCCCCAAACTATATTAAACTCTACCTGATATAATAAAATAATATCGATAAAAAAAATAAAAAACTATTTTACATGACCAACAAATTAATTGGCGCTCATCAAAATTGCAGCTAATCAACTCATCGTACTATGTTCAAAAAAAAAAAAGAAATCATCATACGGTTTTGTTAAATTGAATGTTCATAAAAATCCAAAGTGGTTAGAATTTTACCTTGAAATCATGTACAACTTCAATGGAATTAGAAGATTTATGTTCCATATATATTGCGGGATTTATGGAATTCATTTCTTAATCCTTATCAACTTATACAATTTCTAAAACTGTCCCTCAACTTTTATTTCACATTAAACTGCACTCCAACATTTATTTTGAGACTCTGGAGTCTGGACTGAAAAAAATTGGAGTGTATTCGTTTTGAGTATCTTTGAATGAAACAATGGGAATAAGGGTGATTTAGAGGTGACAGTTTTGACCCATGGTCGAATTTGGGTGATTAATTCCATCATGCGTATCAAAGGCGTTTAAGCAAGCTTTTCTCCAAAAGTGCCTGATCTTTGGGATAGTGTCAAGTTCGACAATCTTTCCCACACAATACATGCATCAAGTTCGACTAATACTTTTTCTCGTACGTTTAACTGCAAATATTTTCGAGTCTGCCAAGGAGCATTTCTTTCAGGTATGCCCTCAGCTTACTGAAAGAGAATGATCGATGTGGCAGTTCCTGCATTCCTTAATAAGATGTATATATGTTCAAATAAATTTTTTACTTATGTCCTATTGAAAGCTTTACATCAATAAGTAGAAGGCTGATTCAAATACTAAAATCTATAAGTTAAAATATAGAAAAACCAAATGAAGTTAAATAAAATGTTGAAAACATAAATAAAAATCAAAGAACAAAACTGAAGATGAGCAGCTTCTATGGAGAACACCATGTAAGTTTCAGCTCAACGTAATAACACACGACTGTCCATCAAGTAAATTTATCGAATAACCTGTATGGGTTTCTGTTAAAATGGTACAAAAAACAATCTAGATAATCACTCAACCAACCACCCCTTTGAGATACTTTTATAATAACAATATACACAGTAGACTTGTCCTCAACTGAGTGCAAGCTAGGTACAAATACAAAGAGAAAGATTGTCCTCATATAGAGTGCAATCATATACAAGACTGCAATCATATACAAGACTTACACACTAAAACCACAAACCTAAACCAAACTCAGAGATCAAGAAGTTCTTCTATAAACCACTAAACAAACTACAAAACTAAACCAAACTGTGAGAGAAACCCAAGAATGTTGAGAGCAACCGTATTGATGTAAACTTTGAGAGACAGACAATAATGAATCCATGGCAGCTAATGAGAGTATATATACACCAATGTTACACTCTAGTCCCTGCACAAACAAACACTTACAAAACCATACCAAAGTAAGCATTAGTGAAATTATAACTAATAAATGTTACCAAATGAACCTTTGAGTGTCATAAGTTTGTCTAAGGAGTGAATACTTTCAACACCCCCCCTCAAACTGATGAAGCAAAAAGGTTCACCATACCAAGTTTTTTACCCATAACTGCATGTTGTACAGACCCAAGAGCTTTGGTCAACACATCTGCAGTTTGTTCTTTAGAATCAACTTTCATAGTCACAATCAAGCCAGATGC
This sequence comes from Artemisia tridentata subsp. tridentata, assembly GCA_021014915.2. Taxonomy (NCBI): domain Eukaryota; kingdom Viridiplantae; phylum Streptophyta; class Magnoliopsida; order Asterales; family Asteraceae; genus Artemisia; species Artemisia tridentata. The sequence goes on from CP139504.1 coordinate 132,259,082, forward strand.
CACTTTTTCCCTTATAAGATGCACATCAATGTCAAAATGTTTTGTTTTCTCATGCATCACAGGGTTAGCTGCTATTTGCATAGCAGACTTATTATCACAACACAACTTCACAGGCAACATAGCCTCAGTAACCCCAAGATCATCCAAGATCTTAAGAACCCACATCACTTCACAAGTAGTAGATGCCATTGACCTATATTCAGCCTCAGCTGAAGACTTGGACAATGTATTTTGCTTCTTGCTTTTCCAAGAAACAATATTATCATTCACAAACACACAATAACCAAACACAGATCTCCTAGTGACTGGACATTTAGCCCGATCTGCATCAAAATATGCCACAACATCAAACTTCCCATTATTCTTCTTAAAACTTAAACCATTATCAGGTGCAAGTTTAAGATACTTTAATACCCTTAAACCAACATCAAAGTGAGACTGTAAAAGAGCATGCATAAACTGACTCAAACAATGAACAGCATAAGCTATATCTGGTCTAGTCATAGTGAGATATATAAGTTTTCCTACAAGCTTCTGATAACTAGTTATATTTTTCATTAACCTATCATCATCAGATTCCTTATGATTCAAAACTATATTCTCAGGTAAAGGAGTCATAACAGGTCTACATGCCAATAGACCATATTCATGAAGCAACTCTAAACAATACTTTCTTTGATTCAAACATAACCCATCTTTAGTTTTTAAAACCTCAATACCCAAGAAAAACTTTAATTCTCCAAGATCTTTTATCTTGAATTTATTATTCAAAAACCTTTTAAAACTCTCAATCTCTTCCAAACTATTCCCAGTAATGACCATATCATCAACATAAACTAATAAAAACACCACCGAATACCCTTTTTCTTAATAAAAAGAGAATGATCATTTTGAGATTGTTTAAAACCTGCTTCAAACAGAACTTCTAACAACTTGTGATTCCACTGTCTAGGAGCTTGTTTCAAGCCATACAAAGATTTTTTCATTTTACACACTTTAGTACTACCTTCTTTATGATAACCTGGGGGAGGAATCATATACACTTCCTCACTCAAGTCCCCATAAAGAAAGGCATTATTAACATCTAACTGAAATAATTTCCAGTCATTCTGAACTGCAAGACTTATAAGACACCTAACAGTACTCATTTTCACAACAGGAATAAAATTCTCATCATAGTCTAAACCCTCTTTTTGAGTATGACCTTTAGCTACAAGCCTTGCCTTGTATCTATCAATTTCACAATTAGCTTTATACTTTATTTTAAAAACCCATTTAGACCCAATAGGTGTTCTTCCAAAAGGAAGTTCAACCTCAACCCAAGTATCATTTTCATGTAAAGCAAGCATCTCTTTATTCATAGAATTAATCCAATTTATATCTTTTGAAGCTTCATCAAATGAAGAAGGTTCATATGATTTGTTCAAATTAGAGACAAAACAACAATTCTCAGAACTGAGCACAGAATGATTAGCATACTTGCCTAAACCATACCTAACCTTACCATCTAACACAAATTCATTCAATTTAGCAGGTAATCTTGAAGATCTAGATGATCTCCTAGATGTACCTTCCTCTGTAAGAGTTTGAAAAAGACTTTGGAACCTAGGCACATCTGAACTGGTATCACTATTTCCCTCAGAATTTATATTATCATCTAAAGGAGTTACAGACCTACTCAACTCATTTTGATGTGAACTTGCAGGTTGTTGTATCTGCTCAGGAATAGCAGCCTGCTCTATGTTCACAACCTTACCAGGTTGAGATGGACTACCATCTCTACCAACAGGTGTACCTTCCCTACAATTATTATTATTCTCATCATCGGGAATGGGGCAAGGAGTTTTGGTTTTAGATTCAGATTCAAAACAATCAAAAAAGTTTAAGTGTGTCACCTCTGACACTGACTCAGAAACAATGTTTTGACTCATTCTAAGAGGAAAAATGGTTTCATAAAACTTTACATCCCTTGTGTACAAAACTGCTCTGTTTTCCAAACTCAAAAGCTTATAAACAATGCATTTTTTAGATTTTTCAGAAAACTTATCAAACTCTTTAAAGAGAGTAGCAAAACACAAACACCCAAAACTCCTTAGATAAGACAAACTAGGTTCCCTACCATAAACAAGAGAAAAATGAGATTTTCCATTTAAGACACATTCAAACCAAAACAAAAGAGGAATCCCTCCCCCCCTGAAACATTAGACTTCTAGCTACATTAAGCAGATGTCTATGTTTCCTTTCAGCTATACCATTATGTTGTGGTGTATATGCACAACTAGTTTGATGTATTATTCCCTTGGAAATTATAAAATCATTCATTTTGTTATTAACAAACTATTTACCATTATCAGACCTAACAATTTTTATCTTTTTCTCCAACTGAGTCAAAACCATGTTGTAAAAAAAAAGAAACATGTCAAAAACCTTGTCTTTTCTTTTAAACATATACACCCAAACAGACCTACTGAAATCATCCATAATAGTTAGGAAATACCTATACCTTTCCCTCCTACCCACTTTATAAGGACCCCAAACATCTAAATGGATGAGTTCCCCAAAAATAGATGTTTTATGTTCACTAATAGGAAAATGATCCCTAGTTTGTTTTGCCTTATGGAAAACCTCACAGGGACCATCATGATCAACATTATTCAAGTTTAAAGATCCTTTTAGAAGTTTTAAAATCTGGTTAGCAGGATGACCCAACCTATTATGCAAACTTCCTTAGAAATAAAACAACTAATAAACTCACTCTTAACAACACAAGCAGACACATCAGCAGACTTATCAAACAGGTAAAGACCACCATACTCACTACTAGTCCCCAACACACTCTGTTGTTTCAAATCCTGAATATAACACTTAGTTTCATCAAATCCAATTCTTAACTTGCTATTTATTAACAGACATCAAACTCACACCGTAATCAGGAACAACAAGAACATCAAACAAAACCACATTACTATTAAGTCTCAAGTTACCAACATGTGTTATTTTAGCTAATGTCCCATTAGGATGCCCAACTGTGAGTTTTAAATAAGTTATATCAATCAAGTTAAACATGTTTAAAACACTATTTGTTAAATGTTGATTGGCCCCAGAATCAATTATCCAACTAAGATGATAACTGACTCCATTAAGTTTCAGGTTAGCACAAAAGAACTGGTAACAATGCTGATTAAAAAACACACTTCCATTGAAAAAAGAACAAGAACCACTACCTGCCATGTTAGCCTGAGCAGATGACCAGGTTTCTCATTCAATAGACTCATTAACTTCATAACCTGCTCATTACTAAAGACAAATTGCCAACATCAGTTTTACCACCATTATTCACACCAGAGGTTCCTTTAAAATCATTGGTTTTGTTAAAACTAGTTGCAGGTTTAAGATTAGGATTCTTTTTAAAACCAGGAGGATACCCAATGATTTCAAAACACCACTCAACAGTATGACCTTTCAACCCACAAAGAGAACACAATAAACTATCATAATTTCCTCTGTTATTAACCCCAATATTGTTACTACTTGTGTTTCTTTTCCAATTAGTATTTTTATTATCAAAGGTCCAAGAAACAAAAGCAGACACCTGAGCCTTCTCAGTTTTCACAGATGTGGTAGCAATCCCTCTATGGGATTCTTCCCTAGACACAATAACAAAGGATAATACTTTGAACTTTATACTAATGTCTTCCTCATATGATATATGAACTTGTTCTTGACATCTTGATTAGCTTCTTGACTTTGTCGTAACACTTTGTCTTTAACTTGATCTTTTTGTCTTGAACATTCTTCACTTAAGATTGTTGAGGATGATCTTCATAAGTATGAGTATGAGGAAATATAGATGTTGAAATATATGATGATGGTAAATGGCCTTTCTTAGTACCTGCATAAAACAGTTAGTAATAAAGCATCCGACACTTATAGGTTTAGACTTCGAGATCGTTAACAGCATAGTGTGAAAACTTTCTCTAATCCTTGCCAAAGCCGTTCCTGAACCGGATGCCCCCGAGAGAGCTAACTTAGATACACCGAAGTGTATCAATGATTCAGGTGAGCTGCTGAAGTATACCGGAGTATCACTTCACGACTGTAGACCGTTTGAAGCAAATAACCATCATGATAGATAAGGCAAGATCCGTAGATCTCATAAAGACTCTTACAACTTGTGTTCTTTTTGGTGAACACAAGTGTATTATATTGGAAGTGTATCCTAAGAGATCTTTTAATGAATCTCATGGCTCTAGACTCGATTATGTGCGTTTTGGTTTTAGTCGTCGGAGGCATGGAGCAGAGTGCCACCTTTTCAATATCAACGCATCTCGGAGTGAGAGGCCAATAGATAATGCAAGGTTCTCCGTGAGAAATGAAACAAATATCATTTAAGATATACCTGAGTGGCTAGGAGGGGTTGTGCAGCGCGTCACTGGGTCCATGACGTCTTGTCTTCAATATCGGTATCATCTTTGTGATAACCGATAGCAGATGTATTGACCCGGTTTCTGCCCTAAGTTTTCATGGAGGGCTATTTCTTTTCACCCTTTCATAAACTTTTCTTTTTAATTCTTCAACCCCTTCTTTCTCCTTTCTCATTTACTCCTTTTTTCAATCATACCTAAGGACTTCTAATTCTAATCTATTGTAATTGTCCTTGGGTAGATCCCTCCGGATCTGGCGGATCATAGGAAATAAACCTAACCATAATCACCTTATAACTCCATGATTATCCTAGGTTCATAGATCACATGCCATAAAACCTTTTGTGAAAATCTCTCAAAGTGTTTATGATTATAAAACACATTTTTGTTAACACTTCGAGAGTTTTGCAATTTTTGAAATACTTCCCCTTCACATGTGCTTATAAGTTTTTAAGATAATTTTGCACATGTTGGGTAGAGTTCACACTTTTGAATTGATTGATTTTCAGTGAATATGACTGTTGCGAGACACGTTTACATCACTAGTTAGACTAGCTTGAAATTATTACCCGTCCAGGTCATATTTCAAAGAGAATCTTTCGAGATGGTACACTCTACTCAGACAAGTCCTTTGCGAGACATGCTTACATCATAAACCAGCTTGAAATTATTACCCTTCCAGGACAAGTCTTTTCGATAACTGACATTTAAGCTTCATCAATTCGTTGGTACTATCTGATTTGAGCTCTTTTGAGATTCAACTACGATCTTTAAACATTTCTGATCACATTTTAATCACGTCTTCTCCCCCTCAAAAATAGCATATTGTGATATTTTTTATATCAACTGATTAAGAGAAAAGCTTTTTGGAGAGATAGACGGATTTGGTTTAGCATGAAATTGGAACATTTTGTTCTCGATTTTTATACTTCCCCTTAAATAACGCGTATTTTTAAACACAGAGTTTAAAATCAATTTTAAGAATATGGAGGGAGTTATCTTGAACACAGAATAATTTGAAAGATTTAGAAAAATCTTTAGAAAAATCTTGATCATGTGCTCAACGATTCTTTATTTCGTCTTTGAAATTACGAGTCCTGATCTGAAATAATCAGAAGTCATCATTGTAGGCCGGGTTTCGTACGGAAGTATACGTAAGCCATAGTGAAGAAATTTTGAGAAATGACATGTTTTAGAAAACCATGTAAGTAAACTCTCGCTCAAGCATCTGTATATGTCCGTATCATTGTTGAATGACATTTCTAGATACGTATAAAATATCGATTATACGAGAGACATGTCGTGAGAAGAATATTTTTGTATTTTTGGTTTTATATTGTTTTTGTATTTTTGAAAATTTTCTATTTTTATATTTTGTTTTAGTTGGTTTTTCAAATTTTGTATTTTGTTTTTTCAAAAAATATTTACAACGAAGCTTTTTGAAATAATATTTCAAGAAGATTCGAGAAGATGTTCTAGCTCCTCAGGAGTTAGGCTTCGCATGCCAATTCGTCGAACTAAATCGTCAAACCTTTCTTTTGGAAGGGATTTAGTAAATAGATCGGCGAGTTGGTAATCTGTCTTCACGAAAAATAATTCAACAGTACCCTCTTCTACGTGCTCTTTGATGAAGTGATAACGGACTCTAATATGCTTGGTCTTCGAGTGTTTTACTGGATTGCACGAGATGGCTATGGCACTTTTCGAATCACAATACAAAGGTATTTTGTCAAAAGTAAAGCCATAATCTGTGAGTTGTGTCCTCATCCATAGAACTTGGGCACAACACGCAGATAAAGACACATACTCGGCTTCTGCGGTTGATAATGCAGTACAATCTTGCTTCCTTGATGACCAGCCTACTAGCTTTTCACCCAAAAATTATGCTCCACTTGATGTACTTTTTGCTATAACTTGACAACCTGCATGGTCGGCATCTGAAAATGCCATTAGTTTAAACTCGGAATCCTTCGGATACCAAAGTCCCATGTTAATGGTTCTTCGTAGGTACCGAAAGATCCGTTTGACCTCTTGGAGGTGAAGTTCGGTAGGCCTTGCCTGAAACCGTGCTAATAAGTAAACAGAAAAATGAATATCGGGTTGACTAGCAGTAAGGTACATGAGAGAACTAATCATGCTCCGATATTTCTTCGGATCGATGGGTTTCCCAAATAAATCTACACCGATTTTTGGTGAAGTGACCATTGGTGTACCAACAGAGTCACAAATTTCCATACCATGTTTTTTCAAAATCTCAATAGTATATTTAGCTTGATTAATAAAAATACCACGATGGGATTGGTGTATTTGTAAACCAAGAAAGAATTTTAGTTCCCCCATCATGGACATTTCAAATTTGCTTTTGATGAGATTTTCAAAATGTTTTGAATGTTTCGGATTAGTGGACCCAAAAATAATGTCGTCCACGAAAATCTGAACAATCAAAATGTCTTTTTTATATTTTCTTGTAAACAGGGTAGAATCAATACTTCCTTTGGTGAAATTATTTTTTATCAGGAATGATAGTTTGTCATACCACGCTCTTGGAGCTTGTTTTAAACCATAAATGGCTTTCTTTAGCTTGTAGACATAGTCTGGATGTTTTTTGTCAACGAATCCTTCTTGCTGACTCACATACACTTCTTCTTTCAGAGTTTCATTCAAGAATGCAGTCTTGATGTCCATCTGATATACAGTGATGTTTTTGTGAGCTGTATAGGTGATGTGTTGTGAATGCGTACAAGTTTTAAATTTATAAAGGTCGAATTACCGAATCTAGAAACAACGCATACGAGCAAGTGAACTCGTCCGTTATAGCAAGATTATGATGGTAAGTCGGGATCGTTCGCAGGGATTTGTGTAGTGAATCGAATTATAAGCTACTAGAAGTAAATTCCTTAACAAGTAATGAAAAATAAAATAATTCAGATGATTAAAACTACACTTGCTGAGACTAGTATATTACTTTTTGATAAGCAAGATTGTGATAACTTTGGACAACATGTTGGTTATGATAATTAGTTTGGTGAACTAATCTATTGTTTCTACAAATTAAACCTTCGTCAAGATTTTAGTTCATAAAAACAAGCATTACGTTTAACCACTCAATTCAAGATCAATTCAAGGTTCATAAGTTGGTGTACCTTAAACACAAAAATAATCTTTTGTTTAATCAAATAGCTTAGGAAATGGTCAATACAAAAGGTAACCGATCATAGACAAAAGGTCACAATTGAGAGTAAACTATTAATCTTTCGACCCTTGAAATGGTTTATCATCAATCCTATTTTTGATAGACAAAAGCATTCTCATTACAACCACAATTAACTTTCTTTGTTTAATCAAGAATAATGGGTAAAAACAATCATTCATAGACAAATGATTATAACTAGTTGAATAACAATAGTTCTTTCGACCCTTAAAATTATTAGCAACTAGTTAAACTTGATTCAACAAATGTCACTACAAAACTTAATCACGATTGGATCTTAGAATCAACTTGAAATTGAATTAAAACATGTCATCACAATCATACGCATATCAATTGGTAATACACATCATCTAAGCAAGTGCACAAAGGCACTAGCCACTCATAGCAAACATGAACATAATCTCACCACTTTGAACATTAGAAACCATAATTGAAAGTCTTACAATGATTGGAAATAGATTACAAATGATAAAGTAATGATACCCAAAGGATTGGTGTTGATTTCTTGATGTTTTGACCTCTAAATAATGACTTCTTGATCCTCCAAAGTTTCCTGGACTTCAAAGGACGAATTTGAGAGTATTTTTATGAGTGGTTGATGATTACTAGTTTCTTGATTAAGAAAAAGCTCCTTTAATACTCCACAAATGATCCTATTAATACTCCTCCCAAGGGTCTTGGTTCATTAATGCTTCACTTGTCCTCCAAGAAGTTTAGAAGAGCCTAGAATCCTTATTAGAAGGCATTAGAACCGGATATATGAAAAGACAAAACTTAATGATGAAGTTTTGGTAAATCAGCAAGCTTCCAACCGATCGGTAATATGTCCAACCGATCGGTTGGTCTTCGTAATTGCCTCCATCCGATTCGGTTGTGGGCGGCGACTAATCGAATGGATGGTTGTTGTTTGGGACCTTTTGGACTTTTGTCGTCTTGGCTTGATTTTTCCTATTTGGGTCTTTGGTTTTTCATCCAAACTTGATCTTTTCAACATCTTTGAAACTTATCACATGAATACTTGGACCTTCATTCTTTGAAATGCCTTTTTGATTGGGTCTTGATATAAGAATCTTCGCACTTTCATAAATGTTTCCTTCTTTCTCATTTTTCTCATCTTTTTCTTCTTTTTTCCTGTTTTTGGCCACATATGCTTTGCAAACACACTTTGGTACGATTTAGTAACAAAAGCATATAAATATAACCAAATAACATACATAAAAACACAAATAACGCTACTAAAAACATGCACAATTTGAGCGTTATCAATAGGCCAAGAAAATCCGGACTGCTTCAAGTCTTGTTACTGGCGCGAATGATTCTTTGAAATCTATTCCTTCTTCCTGTCTGAATCCTTTAGCCACGAGACGAGCTTTGTTGTAAATGACAGTCATTTCTTCATCCTTTTTGTTCTTCCATAACCATTTGAGATCAATGACAAGTTTGTCAATTGGTCTTGGAACTAATTCCCAAGTATCAAACTGGTATTGAAGAAGTTCTTCCTGCATCGCTTCAATCCATGCATTGTCTACCATCGCCTCCCGAATGTTCTTTGGTTCTTTTAAGCTTACTGAGCAAATGTAGATGCACATGTCGGGGTCGGTGGTGAGTTGTCTTCTCGTCTGAACTGGTCTTGAAGGTTCACCAATAACTTGTTCTATTGGATGGTCTTTTGTCTATTTGAGTGTAGAAGGGTACCTTGGGTTTAACGTATGTGTGTTAGATGGTTCTTGTAACCTTGAAGATGATTCAGCTGAGTCCGTTGCAAATGGTTTTTCGAATACTTCTTCTTCTAACGCAGCATCGTCTTGGTTCTGTGTTTGTTCTTCTTGAAATGGTGTATTTTGGTTTTGCTCATCAACTCTTGGTAGAACAATTTCAAACACTGGAGTTGCTGGAGTAGATGTAGATGATGTTGAGGGAGTTGGTGCGTCAGCTTCGATTATAGTTGATGCATCTTGTGGTGGTGGTGGTGGTTGATGGTTTTGAGCGGGTGCAGCGGAATGTTGTTGTGATGCATCTGTCGAAGTTCCACCATAGTATTCATCAAACATTAACTCGAATAAATTTTCCAGTTCTTGTTCTGAAGGTTTTTCAGTGTTTGTTGATTGAGCTCCTTGAGGTACGAGTCCTGAACTAATGTGTCCAGAAGTCTGCGGGTTTGGTGCGGGTCCTAATCTGTTTTGATTAGAAGCCATCGGGTTAAGCGCGGGTTCTAGAGCGAGTCTCTCAGAAACCATCTGTGAAATCTCGTCAAACTTCACATTCATCGTCTCCATTATCCTTTTAGTTCTTCTGTTATACACCCTGAATGCCCTCGAGTTTTCTGAGTATCCAATGAAGATTCCAATATCACCCTTAGCTTTCAGCTTCTCTAGATCTTCTCTGTCGTTCGTTGGATAGCACAAAGCGCCAAACACGTGAAGGTAAGAGATATCAGGTTTTCTGTTTTTCACTAGTTCATATGGGGTTTTATTGAATCTTGGATGGATTAGGGAACGGTTCTGAGTGAAACAAGCAGTGGCAATAGCATCAGCCCATAAGAATAACGGTGCACTAGAATAAATCAGCATTGTGTGAGCAGCTTCCACAAGAGTTCTATTTCTTCTTTCAACTACCCCATTCTGCTGTGGAGTTCTAACAAGAGATGTCTGATGTGTGATTCCAGTATCTTCAAATAAGTTCTTAACTCCTGATTTGTGAATTCTGTGCCATTGTCTATTCTTACAATCCCTACTGGAGCTTGAAGTAGGACTTGAATTCGCTTCAGAAAGGTGATGATGATGCCTGGTGCTTCGTCTTTGGACCTCAGAAACTTTACCCAAGTATATCGTGAATAGTCATCGATGATAACAAGGATATACTTTTTCCCATTAATGATTTCAACTCTCATTGGGCCACATAAGTCCATGTGCAACATATGTAACTTTGCTTCCGAACTGGGTACGGTTTTAGGTTTATATGATGCCCTTTTGCTTTTTCCTTGTTCGCATGATGGACATAAGTGATCCTTGGTGTACTTGAACTTAGGAAGTCCATTGACGATGTTGTCTTTGGCTAATTTGTTAATGGTGTCGAAATGGAGATGGGATAATCTTCTATACCACAGCCAGGACTTTGTTCCGCATGCTCTTATCATAAGACAAATGAGTGATGAAGAGGCCATTTGGTTGATTTCGATAGCATACAGGTTGGTGCCACGATTCCCAGTTAAGAGAACATCGCCAACCAAATTTCTAACAAAGCACGTGTTTCTCCAAAATGCAACCTCTAAATCTGCATCACGAAACTGTCCAACTGAAAACAAGTTATGTCCCAACCCTTCGATGTAGTAAACTCGAGTGATTAAGTAATTCCCAAATTAAAGATCTCTATAACCCATAATAGCTGCTACATGATCATTTCCAAAGCGTACAGTTCCCATGAATTTCCAGACGAAATTGATCGGCAGCTTAAGATTCCCAGTCATGTGCTTGGAGAAACCCGAGTCAACGATCCAAAGACATATTTTGATAACCTGCGAAGAGCAGAGGAGTTTGTATTTGGAAATCGTTTAACATTTGGTTCCATGGGGTTAGGGGTAACATCCGAATCACACTCATAGAAGGTTGTTACTGGTTCTATTTGAATAGCTGTCAATTTTTCATTCTCGAGTATAAACTCTCTACCCGTTGGTTTCCATACACAATACTTAAGATAGTTTCTAGGCAAATGAGTACTAGTGGTTAACCTACAACGTGCAATTAGTCTTTTTATATATCTAGATCTAGCACTAGTTCCTTTAGGAACATTCTTCCGTTCAAGCATAACATTCACATTATTAGAAACATAATCATCAGAAACATAAATAGATAAAGATTTCTTGCACATTAAACAAACAGAGTCATTACATGCATTAGAAAAAGTACTTTTGACATTACATTCAGATGACATATGTTTCTTATTAGAAAGCGATAAATTCTTAGGGTGTTCTACTTCTTCAACTTTATTTTGGCATCTACTCTTAGAGACAGGCGAGACTCTATTGTTCCTTGTATTGCTCCTAGGCTGTAGTTTGCTGCTCCTAGAGGTGCTTTCTAGTCCTGTAGAAGGTAAGGCACACATATTAGGATTTATATTGTTGTCCTTAGAAGTTGATGTAGCATTCCTAGACTCTTTTGGATTATCTTTTACGCTCTTGTCGTTTGTCCCATATGTTTTAGATGTGGAGGTAGATGCAATAGTGGGATTAATCCTATAAAGGCCAAGTGCTATCACATTTGGTGTTTCAACAACCCCTTTTCCTTTATCAGCATAATTTGTATTTACATTTTGCTTGGTCAAGGGTGTTGGAGTGACTGATTTTGTCAAATCATTTTTCACATTGAATTTTGAAACAAATTGAGAAATTGACATTTTTGGTTGAATAACCGGTTTTCAAGTATTTGGTTTATCCGAAGTCGATGGTTTTGCAAACTTAGTATCCACACCCTTCCCTTCTTGACTTTCCAGCTGAGACCTCAAAAGATCATTTTGCTCTTTCATGTCCTTGTAGGCACGCTCATACGACAGTTTGTCATGCTTTCATTCCTTGTTTTTTCGATCAAGTTGTTTAAAATATGATACATTTTCTTTTTCAAGTTTAGTAAGAGCATTTTCATATTTTAACAAAATTGCAGAGGTCTCAGCTCACAGTCTTTCATCATCTTTAACAGAATATGTTTGTAAAATGATGGACATAATATCGGTCGACATAGCTGCTTTGAAGAGAGAATCATTTAGATTTTCCAAAACTTTGATGTTTTCAATATTTTCATTAGCTTCCTTCACCAGGGATTTGTGGTCCTTGACAAAGTTGGCTGTTTCTTACAAAAATGCTTGTTCAAAATGAATTACTCTAGCATGAATTTCATTCAGTGGAGTAGTAATTTCTGTTTCAAACACCTTCTTCTTTTCTGCATGAAAACTTGAATGCTAGTTGTTAATACTTATAGTAGTTTTAGATGCAACAATGTTTTGAAGTGTTTCAATTCTCTTTTTAAGATCATCTAAATATCCTCTAGCAACACTTGTGTTAAAAGGAATATTTGAGGTCATTTGTTCCAGGTTTGAAAGAGTTTTAGAAACAACTTTTTGTTTTGCAATAGGTGTCGTAACAACTGGTTTTTTGGAAAACTTTGGTGTTTGTTTTTGTTGAACAAAATTAACTCCAGAAAGTATATTGAGTTTGTTATAATCAATTGGTTTTATCTCTGGGTTCTTTTGTTTCATTTTAATTCGACTCTCTTTAGGAAGCTCGATTGTTTTATCAGAATCCCGAACAGCGGGATGATCATGTTTAGCACATATCACATTTCCATTATACAAAACATTCTGTTCTTTCTGAGCTTTCTTGAGAGTATAAGGGTTTTCACAACAGATAGCCATTTTCTTCATTGTGTGCAAAACCGGGTTTGGATCTTTAATTAGCATATGAATGGTTTGAGCAGAATGACCTGTTTTCACAAGCAAATCTTCCAACTTTTTAATAGTTTCTTGTTTCTCAATGATTTCATCAAGAAGATCGTTTTCTCGTTTTGAAAAATCTGCTTTCAACTGTTTCTTTTCTTTTTCAAGATCAGAACAAGTTGATTTTTGTTTAGAAAGTTGGTTTTTCAAATCAGAAATTTCCGTGTTTAAGGATTTTATTTTCATGTTTAAATTAACATCAAGTGTGTCAAACTTGATTTGCAATTGTTTTTCTCTTAAAACGGAGTTTTGATAGCCAGTTTCTAATTCTGACTGTCGTTTTTGATGAAATTCAAAAGCTTTTTCATTTTCCTTACACCTCTCAAGCTCAGCGGTCATTTTCTCATTCGCGGCCTTAACATCGCGATTGACCTTTTTTACTTTCTCAATTTCAAAACTACAATTGTTCAATAATGATTCAAATAGAGCACATGTTTCCTCATCATTCTCAGCATGTTGTGAAACTAAGCCTCCATTATGATTCATATCTGGAGTTGCCAAATTAATATAGCTACTACTTGGCGTGTCCAGGTATGTATCATAAGTGGGTGTTGGAGTCGCAGAATGTTGTTCCTCATGAAGAAACATATCAAATATTTCATTATTGTGGCATGTATTGAATAATGGTACCTCAAATACTGCATTAGTGTCATAAACAGGAGGTGTGTCAGAATCCGTGTCATACTTAGCCTCCTGAAGATTTTCCATGAATATGCAGTTTGCATCGATGTCCTCGAGGTCTTCCATGTCATCCATGAGAGCCATAAAATCATTTTCTTCCGCATTCAATTGAAACTCGGCCACTTCCTTTTGTGCCAACAACAATGCTTTCTGCAGATAAGCTAGATCTTTCTTTTTCGGCTTAGTGGGACAGTTTCTTGCCATATGACCTACACCCTGACAGTTAAAACACTTTAACGGATTTCCCTGATTCATATTTCCAAAATTCCCAGCAACTGGAGCAGCAACATTCCCAATCTGATTACCCATTGTCTGATTCCCAACATTCTGACCCCTCTGATTTTCAACAACTTGACCCATCTGATTACTTGCATACTGACCCAACTGATTTCCTGCATACTTCCCTTGATTAGCCATCAGAAATCTAGTAGCATATCCTTGCTGATTCCCAACCATTTGTCCTCCTTGACCCATATTGAAACTCGGCTGTGCAATCTGCCTGTTGCGAGTATTCGATGAAATCCTTTGGTTGTTGTTGGTTGGTATAGAATAAATTCCTTGAAATTCCTTTGTCAAATAAGCAAATGCTTATGTCAAAGCAGCAGTAGACTCATCATTTTCAGTGAACTCTGGTTCTTGGAATTGTAGATATTGTTGTTGTTGTGGGTAGAATTGTTGTTGTGGAATTACAGCAGTTTGTTGTTGTGGAATGTATTGTTGTTGCATGTAGTTGTGAGCGGAAGATGATGATGGTTGTGTGTTCACTGGTAAAGGTGTTGGTGTTTGAGCAATGAATGCAAGAGGATCATGATTTTTTGCCAATCTTTCTTTCCTAACTTCATTAGCCTCATCTTGGTTTTGCTTCAGAAAATCGTAGAGCTTATCATAATTCACCTGGTGAAGATCCTTTGTTTGGTTGAAAATAGTGACATATCGTCTTCATTCTTCTTGAAGATTGTTGATGAACTTGATGTTGCTCACGATTTGTCTTGGTATCAACTTGTTTCTGATTAGCTCATTCATTAAAGTGCAGAACCTGGTATAGTATGATTCAATGGATTCTCCTGGAGTGGATGTAAACTTCTCCCATTCAGTTAGTAGCTTATTTTCAACATCTTGTTGCCCAATTTCAGTTCCATGCCATAGCCTTCTAACTTGTTCCCACATGTCATAGGCAGTTTCACAACTGTCGACAGCAGCAAAAATCTCTCGTAGTAATCCTAGTTGGATTAAGTGCATTGCCATATCATCAGCTGCTATCTGCTTTTTGTCTTCTTCTGTGTATTCTGTTTCTGATTTTTCACGAAAGAATGATGGAATAGGAGGTGTTCCATTTGGCTCTCCAGGGTTTTGAATCTGTCAGGGCTTGAAGGGTCAATTATTAATAGATTGGAGCAGGAGTTTACCATCAGAAGTGGTTTTGATGTAACGAAGCATACGGCTTGTCCATGGAAGATACCTGCCTTTTTCAAGCATAGGAGGACGGTTTTTAGCACCGGCTGCATGTCTTGCTGAGTTTCCATTGATGAAGGTATGTATGATAAAGTTGATATTAGATCGGTTCAACCATATAGGAGTTGTGTTTGGTGAAGGTTAAATTCATTTATTGTAGTGAAATTTTGGTATTAAAAACTTAAAAACCTCGATAACATCTTTTTGGAGTGGATTTGGACCTCGAAGGTCTGGTTAAATGAACTTCAGTTCATTCAACGTGTCCTTCTCCTCGTTCTCACAGTCATTTTGATAGGTTACGAATTGAAAACGGAGTTACGGTTCAAAAGTTATAGCCGTTTGAAGTTTTATCGTAAGGAGCCAACTTTGAAGGTTCAATTCCGATGGATATGGTTGAATTCCAATGGATTTGGTTGAATTCAGATGGATATGGCGTAATTCCGATGGATACTGTTCACTTTGTCCAATTCCGATGAATTCTTACAATTCCGATAAGTTGTGCAATTCCGATGAAGGTTGAAAGTTGCAATTCCGATAAAAATTACAATTCCGATGGAAATTTGCAATTTTGATGAAATTATACAATTTCAATGAAATATGCAATTTCGATGAAATTTGCAATTCCAATAGAATCTATCTAATTCATACAAATTAGAAAATATTTCCTTAGTCGAAGTATTCCACACACTTATACAAGCAAGGGAATATTGAGTACTCTTTGGATCGTGAAGTAAACGAGTTCTTGATGAATTCCAATGACCAATTCCGACAAACCCTCAAAATCTGAATTCCGACAAACCCTTAAATATCAATTCCGACAAACCCTTAAAACTATAATTCTGACGAATTAACTACTTTTTTAGAGATCAATATTACGACTAAATAGCGAACTTCTAAACTGTTTCTATCGATCAAAAACCTTCAACAACACTTAAATAACAATAAAGTTTCGACCTTTAACGTTTATAACTAACTTTGACAAATTTTGATAAGAATCCAAAAATTCTTGCATGATACGAAACAAGTTTTTGATGATTTTAATTCGATTTATATGCCAAAACTCACTAATACGAAGTAGATCAAGATGAAAGACAACAACTTTTAACCTAAAAGACGTAAAAATCAAAGCTTTTGGACAAAAAGCCAACGTTTTTATGAAGAAAAACGCAACTTTTTGCTAAACTTTGATAAAAAAAAAAAAAAGGAGACACAATCACTCCTAAATCGATGTTAGGCGATTGATACCACTTGTAGGACCTTAGATCTAACTCTATCATACAATATATAACTTAGTATTAAGCACTTATGGATCGTATGTATGTTATGTAAGCCGTGTATATATTAAAGAGAGTAAGAGATGAAGAGAGAAATATCTTATTAATAAACACACACACTACACACTTAAGCGCACATACACACACACGTCCACCTTACAAATGAGGTGGTGTGAGCTTTTTATAGTACAAAGCAAACGAACCTTATGGGCTTTACATGGGCTCGGCATGGACAATGGATTGGACAAGGGTTACATAACTTCTAACCTATTAGCTTAGTCCACGAGCCCATTGACTATTCTACTATATAAACTACGACATATTACAAAGTTATAAATACGTCAATGACAATCACTTTCAATTAAAGCTAACACTTAGCTTAAGTTTAGAGAGGAGACAATACCATACTTGTCATTTCAATCCCAAGTGTTTTTTCCGCAAACACTTGGGTATAGATTCTTTTGATTAACTTCTAATAAGAATTTAAACGTTGAAAAACTCTTGTCTTTTATCCTTTACGTTTTTACTTATTAGTCAAATTAATCAACACATTACTAAGCTATGGAATATGGTTAGCTTAACTTTGTAGTTAATTTTAACCGTGTAACGGGAACAACAAAAACACATCGCAAAGTGGATGACTTGGCATGCTACTGGATAGTCTAAGGGAAATGGTAAGATGAATCACCCGTGTGATGGTAGAGCATGGAAAATTTTTGACATAATGAAACCTGAGTTTTCTTGTGACCCTAGAAACGTTCGATTAGGGTTGGCTACTTATGGTTTCAATCCATTTGGCAACATGAGTCAAAATTACAGCGTGTGGCCGGTCATATTGACAACATGCAACACACCCCCGTGGATGTGCATGAAAGAGACTTCTTTAATGTTGATGATGTTAATTCTCGGCCCTAAATCACCTGCAAAGGACATTGATGTTTTCTTGCAGCCTTTGATCAAAGAACTCCAAGATTTATGAAAAGGAGAGTGGACTTTAGACATTGCTACGGGTACTCATTTCAAATGAAAGCGGCGGTTTTATGGACCATCAATGACTTTGCAGCTCGAAGTAGTTTGTCTGGGTGGAGTGGACAAGGCTACTATGCATGCCCCACATGTAATCAGGACACTCCATCGCTTCCTGTGAAGCATAAAACCACTTATGTTGGTTATAGAAGATTCTTACGCGTAAGGCATCCAATGAGGAATAAACATAAGGAATTCCATGGTAAACCTGAAAGGAACCATCCTCCTAAAAGCTTTACCAATGAGGAAATCATGATTCAAATTAGTAAAGTCTTTAAACGTGTCTCGGGGAAACATCCACCTATTGTTAAAAATAACCCTAAACCTAATCGAGAAATCGAATTGAATTGGAGTAAGCGTTCTATCTTCTACGAACTGGAGTATTGGCCCGTTCTTCTACTAAAAGAACGTGTTTGAGAGTGTGCTGAATACCTTGTTAATGAACGACAAATCCAAAGACACGATAAAGGCAAGGAAAGACTTGAAAACTTTGGGAGTTCGAAAGGAGTTGTGGCTCGTTGATAAAGGAAACGGGGAGTTCAATAAGCCTCATCCAAAGTACTCTTTCACACCAGAAAACAGAAAACTTTTTTGTAAATTCATCAAAGGAGTTAGACTACCTGATGGGTTTGGATCCAACTTCAAGAAAAAAGTGACGGCTGATGATAACAACATAACGGGCCTAAAATCTCATGACTGTCATATAATGATGCAGCGGTTACTTCCTTATGGAGTTCAGCAATACTTACCCAAATACATTTCACCCCCATTAATCGAGCTCTGCTTATTCTTTAACCAGATTTGTGCTCGAAATTTGATGCAGCAGGACATGGAGAACGCTAAAAAAACAAATGATCGATGTTATGATTAATTTAGAGCAAATATTTTCCCTTGCTTTTTTTGACATAATGATTCATTTGGTTATACATTTACCCGAAGAGTCTATTCTAGGTGGCCCTATTTACTACAGGTGGATGTATCCATTTGAAAGATACATGAAAAAGCTAAAAATTTATGTCAAAAATAAAGCCAAGCCTGAAGGTTCTATAGCGGAGGGTTATGTTGCAAAAGAAGCATTAACTTTCTATTCATGTTATCTTAAGGATGTCGAGATGAGACTTAATTGTCCTGACAGAAATAACGACGGCTTGCCTTAACAACCAGATAAATTCCAGGTGTTCCAGTCCGTATGCAAACCGGTGGGTAGAGATGTACATACTCGGATGAAATTAGATGTTATTGATGTGTCGTTGTATAGGTGATTATTCCTTATCAAGTTTTACATTTATATTTTGCCGACTTAACCTATAACAACACTAACGGGCAGTGTACCCGATCAATGTAGCCTAGTTGGTAAGTAGGTAGTCGATCACTAAGAGTGAGATTTCTAATATACTAATTCTAGAGGTATTCGACTCTCCTAAACTAACGTAAAGGGGGGTTCAGCTTGAGAGACTGGCACGGGTTTGGTTTTATTCTAACTAAACTAAGATAAACAAACAATAGAAAATACCAAAGATAAGAAGAGTGCGTTAACCAAGTTTCATATATGATTAAGTTTTAATAAGTTCTAAGACCTGCAGTGATTGGTGCTCAAGACTAGGCGCGGTCCATCCTACCTCTTGTATACCTAGAGTCTAGATTCCATTCTAATTGGAATCCGCATAAAGCTGCTTAATAATTGTGTTTATGTTTAAATAGCTTGTCACTTGTTTTATTGCTAGTTCTATATAAAGTGTATATTAATTTAACCTTTCTCGTTGGATCTCATTATATCGGCGAGTAAACCCTTAATGATTACTTATGTCTAAAAGTTATTTATTAACTGATCAGGTTAGTTATAACCGTGGGAGATATATGATATTCCGTAGTCACATACACAAGCCACTAATAGAGACAGAGGTTATCAAAGCACTAATATAAGTCACCAAAGACATCATCATATATACTTTAATTGATGGGAAAGCAATTTTAAGGCGGGCATATGATTTTCCGTAGTCACATACTACCGGCCATCTATCCTGATGAATTAAAGCTTACTATTACAATAAAACAAACTACTAACATAAGTAATTAAAACGAAGACTTAGCAAACAATCGAATTAGAAACACATCAAAATATCAAATAATCATAAACATGGCTAACACATAAGGGTGTTAGCCCATAATCTCTATAACAAAGTGCATAAACATAATCGTAATGAATAGAGTATTAAGCATAATGAATACGTTACAATGATTAGAGATGCTCTTCAAGGATAATTAGGTCTTCTAGGGTGATCTTCTGCTGTTTTGAGGGGTTGTGATCGTCTGGGAATGACCCTAAGGGTTCCCAAAGATGCCCTAATTCGTTAATGAGTTTGGTATTTATAGATTCTGAAATCTGGGTTGATACGGCGCATCTAGAGAGTTAGATGCGCCGCATCTATAAGTAAACGTAGCCTCCAAGTCTGAAACTGACCCGATATGGCGTATCTATAAATCTGATATGGAGCATCTCCCAATACGGCGCATCTAAAGACCTAATGCGCCGCATCTCCTTCAGATACATGTAGATCTCCTTTTTCTCTTTCCGTGGCCGCTTGAATCAACTAAAACGGAGTCCGGATGAAGATTTTATGGCCAAAATACGAAAGCATCTTCAAGTGTCGACTTGTAATCTTGACTTCTTCATTAAGCTTCTAATCTCCACTTGATTTCTTGGTAAGGATTGTGTATGGCTGATACGGCGCATCGGATTGGTCCGATGCGGCGTATCAAGGTAACTTCGCGTGGGGTCCAAGATTATTATATTCCAGAATATTCGTACACCGCCTTAAGATGCGGTGTATCTTCAATCTCTTATGTGGCGCATGTTCTCTTGTATCTTGGATAATCTTTTGGTGAAGTCTTGAGAGTGATACGTCGTAGGTATGAAATGTAATGCGGCGTATCTGGAGTAGAACAAGTTGGTTCTTCTTCGTTGACCAAAGTTTCATATGCGACGCATGATAAAATCAGATGCGGCGCATGCTTTAAAGTCAGGCAATGGTCTTTAATCTCTTCAATTCAGCAGACTTTTCCAATCTTGATCATTTTGCTCCATTTTATGTCCATAATAGCTAACTTTCACCAAATGCTTGTTTATAACTGAGAATTACAAAAGTAGGCGATTAAGTATCAATTCCCATATAAAATAATACAAAACAAGCAATATACATAGGATACATGATGCTAATAAAATGTACTTATTTGATGTCATCAGTTATGCAGGCAGTTGTATGGTTTGTACTTAACAACAGTCCTGAAATCGATGCAGACATCCGGGCGTACAAAGAGTATGTTTCTTCTTTTTTATATTTTGAAGAACCCTTTTTTTCCTAAGTTATTTGTTTTCGATGACTTATTCTAATATCATGAACTTTTGCAGTGAATTTCCTAACAATACCGAGGAAACAAGTTTTCCTCCCTGGTTCAATCACAAGGTAAACACATTAGATATATTACCTTGTAGTCCAGAGTTAATGCAAGTACATACCCCGCTTGCATAGTTAACGGTGTGAAATTTTTGGTGCATGAGCGCGATATACTTCATACCACACAAAGCAGTGGAGTTTCAACACCCGGGCCTGATGGAGATATGTATTATGGTCAACTGGAAGAAATTCTGGAGCTCACTTATATGGGCAACCGCAAGGTTGTGTTGTTCCGATGTAAATGGTTCGACACCCGTAACCCTAATAACCCTACGGCACGCTCTAGACGTTCTTACATTGAACGGGGCATACATCATATTTTACTGATAAGGATGCTTTTAGAAATCAACAATACATTCTTGCGACACAAGCAACACAAGTCTTCTACCTTGAAGACCCTGCTAGACGACCACCTCATTGGAAGGTCGTCAAAGATGTTCATCATCGGAAGATCTGGCATCGAGATGTGGTAGATTCTGATCAAGATGTTATACATGGCAGCAGTTAATCAGATGTTTCATTGTCTGTTGGTTTGACTGGTTTGGAGTATGCAGATTTGAGTGTAAATGATGAATCAACAGAAGTGGACGCCCCACCAGATGATGCTGAAGATGCTGATTTTATTAATAATGAAGATGATGTCGTTGCTCATGTCCTTGATAATGATGATGTTGACGTGCCTGATGATGATGAAGTGAACCCCACTGATGCGCGTGCGTGTCGTTGCGGTTTAGCAGTATAATGCCTAATCAAGTTTTAAATTTATATTTAGCCGACTTATCAATAACACACACACTTAACGAGCAGTGTACCCGGTCAGTATGAATATAATGGTAAGTAGAGTGTCGATCACTAAGAGTGGAACGTATTATCTAGTTATTCTAATCAGTATTTTAATATATTAAGTTAGCTATACAATCTAATCTAACGCAAGAGGGGTTTCAGCCTGAGAGACTGGCACGATTTTGTTGTAATTAAATAATAAACTGAACCAATAGGCACGAATCAGCAAGTAGCACACACGTACACAGATAAATACTCGAGACAATAAGAGGGCAGTCCTTCTGATAAGTAGTTTTTCACTTGTTTTATTGCTAGTGTTATATGAAGTGTATAGTTCGATGCAACGCACCGAGATTAAGTCCTTTCTCGTTGGTTATAATCTTATCGGCGAGTAAACCCTTAATGATTACTTATGACTATCCCGTTTATCTTTCTCCTACTTTTCTACAGACCATAGAATACATAGGCATCTAATAAACAGGCGAGGGCAGAGGCATGGCGACCCGATCAACGCTCAGCTAGCCACAGAGGTTATCAATGCACTAATAAAAGTCACCAATGACATCAACATATAAACTTTAATTAATGAGAAAGCAGTTTTAAGGGAGTGCAACCTTTCCGTTGTCACGTTACACAAGCCACCAATCTTGATGAATTAAAGTTTACTAACACAATAAAACAAAACTACTTAATGAATTAAACACATGCAGCACCTTCTTACAGCTCTTGTATCCTTGATTTGGGTGTGTCTTGTGCTGCTGCCTCGACTGAATTCGTCCTTGGTTTCTGGTCTTTGGTCACGTATATAATATATGTCACATCGAATTCGTCTGGTCTTGGGGTATTTATAGTTTCTGTCTGAGGGTAAGATGCGGCGCATCTAGTAAGTAGATGCGGCGCATGTACTTAACTTCGCGTGGGGTCCAAGATTATAATATTCAGGAATATTCGTAACACCGCCAGAAGATGCGGCGTATCTTCATCTTTGGATGCGGCGCATGTCCTCTTGTATCTTGGATCGTATCTGGTGAAATATTGATAGTGATGCGGCGCATCTAACGAGTGAGATGCGGCGCATCTAGAGCAGAACAAGTTGGTTATTCTTCGTTGACCAAAGTTTCATATGCGGCGCATGGGATAAATCCATGCGGCGCATTCTTCAAAGTCAGGCAGTGGTCTTCATTCTCTTCATTCCAACAACCAATTCCAATCTTGATCATTTTACTCCGTTTTTAGTCCATAATCGCTAAGTTTCACCAAATGCTTGTTTTTACCTGAGAATTACAAAAGTAAACGATTAAGTATCAATCCTCATACATAATATAGTAAAACAAGTCAAATTAATAGGATAAATGATAGTAATAAAATGTACTTATTTGAGTTCATCAAATATCTCCCCACTTGAACTTTACTTGTCCCCAAGTAAACCTTAGAATTAATCTTATGAAAATGTATCCTAAAGATGTTAGGATTTATTTTTATATTTAAGCATGTATTCGTCTTTTGTCATAATCACACAACTAAACACTTAACGAGTTAGAAGTAAAATAAAATAATTCGATAAAAGCAAATCTAATCGTTTAACTGTCCAGTCGCGACGAATATTCTATCATAAGCTTGGCAAGTATACACATCTCCCCCACTAAAGCCAAGGAATAACAAGTCTAAAGCGGTAAAAAGGGTGTTTAGGCTTAAGGGTTAATTATTCTTAATCACTATCGATCTCAAATTCCAGAAAAGACGACAAAATCACAAATACATGATCGAATCCACGAACACGATACTTGCAATTGCTCAAATCCTTAACTCGAATAGGCTAAAGATAGGTCCAAACTTCACCAATAATAATATATCAAAAAGGGCGACAAAATCATAAATACATAGCCGAATCCACGACTACGATACTTAAGATTGCTCAAATCCCTAATCTCAATAAATCAAAGGTTTGGTTGGATAAAGAATAGTAAAGGGTATGGATAATTTTTGGGATATAAATTGGTGTAAAAATAAAAAATAAACAAAACAAATAAATTAAAATCCTAAGTGTGGTTAATCACTATCCCAACCATCCCATGAATAAGACTCATATCATTGAATAACTCACGCTTTAACACTTGAAACACACGCTTTAGGTAGACACGAATTATACTCAACAAGATCTTAATCAAAGAATAAACCTTAGTTGACGTTCCCATAACTGCCAACTCCCATTCAATCCATAGATATAATATATAACAAATAGTGGTGATATCGACCACTTACATAACTTTACATCGTCGGTTTATCAATCTTCCAACTTTTTTCTTTTTCTTTTTCTTTTCTCATTTTTTTCCCATTTTTTTTTTTTTTTTTCATAACATAAACATAGATGTGTAAAATTTCACCACATCACTAGAATGATAATTCTGGATAATTTTTCCATATTTTTCATAACTTCAGAAGTAACGGTAATAGTGAAAGTAGTAAACACACGAAAAATAAACTCAAAGATATACAATATTTACTTTCACTCCAATTGCATTTTGCAATTTCCCGACCTAACCATAGATAATGAATTACGCACGCGAACACAGGTAATGTAAGGAAACACACTTTGCCTATAGCAATTAACCAACCACGGACTTTAATCTACAGGGTAGGCTAAGGTGTAAGGGTGTAACGAAACATTTTAACAAAGGTGTAAGAAACGAAAGGAATGGATCTGAGTGTTTTTCTAGGGGTATCTTACTCTAAAAATAAGAGTAACAAAAGGGTTATACGGGGGTTAACTAACCAGTGTAGTTAGCTAATATCACATAACATATAAGGCTATTTGGGTGTAATCCTAGAAATTTACCAATTTAGACAAGTCATTCCAATTATATAAAATAATACTTATTATGGTGGTCTCGAATAGTATACAAGCCAAGTTCTAAAGTTTACAAGTCACCGGCACACTCATAGATTTGTGAATTTTGAAAAATCACAATTTTTGAAAATGACGTCATGTGTGCAGCTATGCAACTTAGACTTTAAACAAAAACATGCTAGAAAAATTTCTAAATTTTGATATATTAAGCACATTTTAAGCATATTTTGAAAAGTTTAGGACAAGTAAATGTTAAGTGTTCTAATTCTCCAATCCCCCCACTTAAGTTAAACAACGTCCTCGTTGTTTGTATGAAAGGTTAAAAACTGGAAAATAAAAGAATTAGAACAGAAAAACTCCCCTGAGATTTGCTCGGTATGATCCTCCATTAGTATTAGAACAAAAATCATCTTTCTTGTGGATTAGAACGTTTAAGCTTCATAAACAATGTATCCACAGGAAATGCAGGAATCTATAATACCACCAAGGCTTCAAAACACACCTAAGGTAAGAAAGGTTCAAACTTGCATAATACATTAGTAGTTAGGTAAAAATAAAACATAAAAATTAAAAATTAAAATCATCAGGTCAGTCGATGCGCCGTATCTTATGGAAGAAGATACGCCGTATCGAGCCTGGAATAATTACGGATCAGAATAAAAGATGCGCCGCATCCTTAACCAGGGATGCGCCGCATTAAAATAAACTGATAAAAAGTTTTAAATTCGAAAATTAAAAATGCAGAAAAATAAAATAAGATATGACCATCTGCAGGAGATGCGTCGCATCTCAGGATTGAGATGCGCCGTATCTGCTGCGGCCTGACTGACTCGACACAAAATCAGAAAATAAAATAAAATAAAAGATAAGCATGGGTTGCCTCCCACGAAGCGCTTGTTTTTGTTCGAGTCACGAGCCTGACTCCACCCTTATTTACTGCGTAATAGGGTGTTGTTCCCCCCACTTGGGATCAAGTGCGGATGATAGTAGCATTAAACACGAAAGGAGTGTAAATTTGCTAGTAAAGATGGAAGAAATAAATAAAGATCATACCTTGGCAATATATGTACATCTTCCCTATTCTTACCCGGTTTGGTTGATAAATTGAATGACTTGACCATTCCATCTGAAAGAGTAGTATGCTGAGGAAAAATGAGTCTCCTTTCTTCTTGATTAGTCTCTTTGGTAGTAAGGCATCCCTTGACTTCCGCAGAAGATGAGAAAGGGTCTTTAGCAAGTAAAAGTTCTAGTTCCTCAATAACCTTCATAGGGTCGAAATCATCATCTTCATCAATCATAGCAATGTTTAAGAGCTCATCACCAAACTCTTCTTCGAGCTCCACCAAATACGGGTTGATCACAGGTGCTTCAATAGGAAGTGTAATAAATTTCACCTCATCATCTTTATGTTTTGCAACCTGTTTAGGAAAACTAGCAAGATTATTAGTAACGGGATTAATAATATTAAATAAATTTGTACCACTTTGTGTTGTAAGTGACTCCAATTCGTCTTGTGAATCTCCATCTTCAACTAGTGGTCTTGCAATTTCAGCATCGTCCCGAATTTCATCCTTAAATAAGTGATGCGCGTGATGTGTCGTTGCGGTTTAGTAGTTTTAATGCCTATTCAAGTTTTAAATTTATATTTAGCCGACTTATCAATAACACACACACTTAACGAGCAGTGTACCCGGTCAGTATGAAGATAATGGTAAGTAGAGTGTCGATCACTAAGAGTGGAACGTATAATCTAATTAATCTAATCAGTATTTTAATATCCTAACGCAAGGGGGTTTCAGCCTGAGAGACTGGCACAGTTTTGTTTGCAATTAAATAATAAAATAAACAAATAGGCACGAATCAGCAAGTAGCACACACGTACACAGATAGATACTTGAGACAATAAGAGGGCTGTCCTTATGATTAAGTAGATTGTCACTTGTTTTATTGATAGCTTTATATGAAGTGTATGTAATTAACCCTTTCTCGTTGGTCCTATTCTCATCGGCGAGTAAACCCTTAATGACGACTTATGTCTAAAAGTTATTCCTAAGTGATCAATTTAGAAACAACCGTGGGAGCCACACCTTGTCCCGCAGTCGGGTGCCCGCAAGCCACTAATAAACACAGAGGTGGTCAATGCACTAATAAGTAGTAACCAAAGACATCAACATATAAACTTTAATTGATGGGAAAGCAAGTATTAAAGGGAGTGCAATCTTTCCGTTGTCACATTACACAAGCCACCAATCCTGATGAATTAAAGTTTGCTAAAACAATAAAACAAAACTACTTAATGAATTAAATACATGCAGCACCTTCTTACAGCTCTTGTATCTTCGATTTGGGTGTGTCTTGTGCTGCCTCTTGACTGAATTCGTCCTTCTCTTCTGTTGTCCGAACTTCGGTTAGGGTTTCGAACTCTTTTTTTTGAACTCTGGTCTACGGGGTATTTATAGTTTGTGTCTGAGGGAAGATGCGGCGCATCTACTTAAGTAGATGCGGCGCATGTACTTAACTTCGCGTGGGGTCCAAGATTATAATATTCAGGAATATTCGTACACCGCCAGAAGATGCGGCGTAACTCTTTATTAGATGCGGCGCATGTCCTCTTGTATCTTGGATCGTATCTGGTGATATCTTGATAGAGATGCGGCGCATGTTGATAGTGAGATGCGGCGCATCTGGAGCAGATTAGTCTTGATCTTCTTCATTTCAGTAGACTCTTCACTTTATGCACGTTTTGCTCCATTATTAGTCCAAAATCGCCAAGTTTCACCAAATGCTTGTTTTTACCTGAGAATTACAAAAGTAAACAATTAAGTATCAATCCTCATACATAATATAGTAAAACAAGTCAAATTAATAGGATAAATGATAGTAATAAAATGTACTTATTTGAGTTCATCAAATATCCCCCCACTTGAACTTTACTTGTCCCCAAGTAAACCTTAGATTAAATCTTATGAAAATGTATCCTAAAAGAAGTTAGGATTTATTTTTATATTTAAGCATGTATTCGTTTATTTCGTAATCACACAACTAAACACTTAACGAATTAGAAGTAAAATAAAATAAGTCGATAAAAGCAAATCTAATCGTTTAACTGTCCAGTCGCGACGAATATTCTATCATAAGCTTGGCAAGTATACACATCTCCACCACTAAAGCTAAGGAATAACAAGTCTAAAGTGGTAAAAAGGGTTTTTAGGCTTAAGGGTTAATTATTCTTATTTACACTATCGATCTCAAATTCCAGAAAAGGCGACAAAATCACAAATACATGATCGAATCCACGAACACGATACTTGCAATTGCTCAAATCCTTAACTCGAATAGGCTAAAGATAGGTCCAAACTTCACCAATAATAATATATCAAAAAGGGCGACAAAATCATAAATACATAGCCGAATCCACGACTACGATACTTAAGATTGCTCAAATCCCTAATCTCAATAAATCAAAGGTTCGGTTGGATAAAGAACAATACAGGGTATGGATAACATTTGGGATATAAATTGGTGTAAAAATAAAAATAAACAAAACAAATAAATTAAAATCCTAAGTGTGGTTAATCACTATCCCAACCATCCCATGAATAAGACTCATATCATTGAATAACTCACGCTTTAACACTTGAAACGCACGCTTTAGGTAGACACGAATTATACTCAACAAAATCTTAATCAAAGAATAATCCTTAATTGGCATTCCCATAACTGCCAATTCCCATTCAATCCATAGATATAGTACAACAAATAGTGGTGATATCGACCACTTACATAACTCTACATCGTTGGCTTAAAATAAACATCCAACTCTTTTTTCTTTCTTTTTCTTTTCTCATTTTTTCGATTTTTTTTTTTTTTTTTTTTTTTTTTTTTTTTTTTTTTTTTTTTTTTTTAACTTGAAACATAAACATAGATGTGTAAAATTTCACCACATCACTATAACTTTCTTTCCGGATAATTTTTCCATACTTTTCATAACTTCAGAAATAATGGTAAATAGTGAAAGTAGTAAACACACGAAAAATAAACTCCAAAATATATAATATTTACTTTCACTCCAATTGCATTGTGCAATTTCCCGACCTAACCATATATAATGAATTACGCACGCGAACACAGGTAATGTAAGGAAACACACTTTGCCTATAGCAATTAACCAACCACGGATTCTAATCTACAGGGTAGGCTAAGGTGTAAGGTGTAACGAAACATTTTAAACATAGGTGTAAGAAACGAAAGGAATGGCTCTGAGTGTTTTTCTAGGGGTATCTTACTCTAAAAGTGAGAGTAACAAAAGGTTTTATACGGGGGTTAACTAACCAGTGTAGTTAGCTAATAACACAAAACATATAAAGGCTTTTTGGGTGTAATCCTAGAAATTTACCAATTTAGACAAGTCATTCCAATTATATAAAATAATACTTATTATGGTGGTCTCGAATAGTATACAAGCCAAGTTCTAAAGTTTACAAGTCACCGGCACACTCATAGATTTGTGAATTTTGGAAAAATCACAATTTTTGAAAATAACGTCATGTGTGCAGTTATGCAACTTAGATCTTAAACAAAAACATGCTAAAAATTTTTAAGTTTGATATATTAAGCACAGTTTAAGCATAATTTTTGAAAAAGTTTAGGACAAGTAATTGTTAAGTGTTCTAATTCTCCTATCCCCCCACTTAAGTTAAACAACGTCCTCGTTGTTTGTATAAAAGGTTAAAAACTGGAAAATAAAAAGAATTAGAACAGAAAAACTCCCCTGAGATTTGCTCGGTATGATCCTCCATTAGTATATGAGCAAAAATCATCTTTCTTGTGGATTAGAACGTTAAAGCTTCATACTTGATTTATCCACAGGAAATCCAGAAAACTATAATACCACCAACACTTTAAAACACACCTAAGATAAGAAAGGTTCAACTTGCATAATACATTAGTAGTTAGGTAAAAATAAAACTTAAAAATTAAAACTGAAAATCATCAGGTCAGTCGATGCGCCGTATCCTATTGAAGAAGATACGCCGTATCGAGCCTGGAATAAATACGGATCAGAATAAAGATGCGCCGCATCCTTAACCAGGGATGCGCCGCATTAAAATAACTGATAAAAAGTTTTAAAGTCGAAAATAAAAATGCAGAAAAATAAAATAAGATATGACCATTGCAGGAGATGCGTCGCATCTCAGGACTGAGATGCGCCGTATCTTCGTGCGGCCTGGACTGACTCGACACAGAAAACAGAATAATAAAAGATAAATCCGGGTTGTCTCCCGGTCAGCACTTGTCTTTATTCCAGAGTCTTCAAGTTAGACTCACGTTCAGCTCTTTAGTATCGATCATTGATTCCTACATGGCCACGTAGGATCCATTTAGCAACCGAATCGTCTCGTATATATTCAGGTCCCAAATTCAAAACTCCTTTGTAGAATCCTTCCTTCAATTGATATGGGTACTCAATCCCTCTCTTATTGTCATCATCACTAACAAAAAGGAATGGAGAAAATTTGTAGCAAATCCTACTAGTAGCATATTTAAATCCAGGGTGAGTACGGGGCATCATATAAGTGATAATGTCACTTCCACATTGGAAGGTGATCTTTCCTTCAAATCGTTTTGCATTAATAGTGATCTCTCTACAAAATGGTTTTCCAACAATTACTTCACCCATATCGCTGTCACAATAGGCATTCATGTCCTCAATAACTACGAATTCAGTAACAATAGTGAAGCGTCCAACGAAGATCGGGACATTAATGAAGGCTCCAACTACATTCTTTCCTTTATACTCCTTTTTATTTCTCATAATAGAGTTGTAAAAGCTTCTTGACATGACATTGATTGATAAAATAGGAAAGAAATTGGCGTCAATACACTTGAACCCAATCATGCATGGGAATTGTAGATTGTAAGCACAATTGGTGTTGATCCTTTCACCGTAATCCCAAGAACCATCATATCCCTCAAATTCATCGTAGTTTCTAGTAGTAATAACGTTGACTCTTGGATTATCCACAATTTCTCCTTCTTCTAACTCAGATTCCGCATCATCCATGAATAGGTCATTAGATTCTAATGGTCTATTAAGGTCATCAAGTTCAATGTAGTCCCTATTGTAAGGTTCTGGTGATTTTCCATGTACTAATACATCGTTCATAAAATTGTCTTCGAAGTCGAAGTCAATTAGCTCTCCGTATCCTTCCATTATCCTTCTGAAACAATCACGAAAAGCATCAGTAGGGTATGCTCGAGAAAGTAGTATATCAGAAAATCAACAACGAAAACGGAATACGAAAAATTTAAAGTTACTGATATCTGCAGACGATCCGCCGTATCCAAAAAGTTGGATACGCCGTATCTTATGATCGTTAAAATTAAATCAGACTTTATTCAGAAAATAGATACGCCGCTTTAAATTTATGAATGCGCCGTATCGAATTAATTAATCAAAAAATCACTTTATCTAATTAAAATTAAATGCGTCGTATTAACGAAAGTTAATGCGCCGTATTTTCGTTACGTTTAAAAATAAAAGATTTTTGATTCAGTAAGATGCGCCGTATCGACGGAAATCGATACGCCGTATTTGTTTAATAATTCGCAAACTGTTTTTAATTAAAATAATAGATACGCCGTATCTGCGAAAGCAGATGCGTCGTATGGCGTTAACGTTTAGAAAAATTTTTATCAAAATCAGATACGCCGTATCTGCAAAAGCAGATGCGTCGTATTACTTTATCGCTTAGAAAAATTTTCTTATTAAAAACAGATACGCCGTATCTTGGGGAAAAGATGCGTCGTATCGAATTAATTAAACGCGTTGTATTAAAAAAATTAAACGCAATACGCCGTATCTGAGAGATCAGATGCGCCGTATCGTTTGATTTAGCACAGTACAACGATAGCAGAACAGAAAAATACGAAAAATAAAAATAAAAATTAAACACACAAACAAAAATAAAACACACAAAAATAAAAACAAAAGCAAACAAATAACACACAATACAACAAATATGCAAAATAGTACAATGATGCAATTAATCTAATAAAAAGAAAAATAACCTAATTAAAATACTAATCAAATTAACAGAAAATAACAATTCACTCCCCGGCAACGGCGCCAAAAACTTGATGCGCGTGATGTGTCGTTGCGGTTTAGTAGTTTTAATGCCTATTCAAGTTTTAAATTTATATTTAGCCGACTTATCAATAACACACACACTTAACGAGCAGTGTACCCGGTCAGTATGAAGATAATGGTAAGTAGAGTGTCGATCACTAAGAGTGGAAGTATAATCTAATTAATCTAATCAGTATTTTAATATCCTAACGCAAGGGGGTTTCAGCCTGAGAGACTGGCACAGTTTTGTTTGCAATTAAATAATAAAATAAACAAATAGGCACGAATCAGCAAGTAGCACACACGTACACAGATAGATACTTGAGACAATAAGAGGGCTGTCCTTATGATTAAGTAGATTGTCACTTGTTTTATTGATAGCTTTATATGAAGTGTATGTAATTAACCCTTTCTCGTTGGTCCTATTCTCATCGGCGAGTAAACCCTTAATGACGACTTATGTCTAAAAGTTATTCCTAAGTGATCAATTTAGAAACAACCGTGGGAGCCACACCTTGTCCCGCAGTCGGGTGCCCGCAAGCCACTAATAAACACAGAGGTGGTCAATGCACTAATAAGTAGTAACCAAAGACATCAACATATAAACTTTAATTGATGGGAAAGCAAGTATTAAAGGGAGTGCAATCTTTCCGTTGTCACATTACACAAGCCACCAATCCTGATGAATTAAAGTTTGCTAAAACAATAAAACAAAACTACTTAATGAATTAAATACATGCAGCACCTTCTTACAGCTCTTGTATCTTCGATTTGGGTGTGTCTTGTGCTGCCTCTTGACTGAATTCGTCCTTCTCTTCTGTTGTCCGAACTTCGGTTAGGGTTTCGAACTCTTTTTTTTGAACTCTGGTCTACGGGGTATTTATAGTTTGTGTCTGAGGGAAGATGCGGCGCATCTACTTAAGTAGATGCGGCGCATGTACTTAACTTCGCGTGGGGTCCAAGATTATAATATTCAGGAATATTCGTACACCGCCAGAAGATGCGGCGTAACTCTTTATTAGATGCGGCGCATGTCCTCTTGTATCTTGGATCGTATCTGGTGATATCTTGATAGAGATGCGGCGCATGTTGATAGTGAGATGCGGCGCATCTGGAGCAGATTAGTCTTGATCTTCTTCATTTCAGTAGACTCTTCACTTTATGCACGTTTTGCTCCATTATTAGTCCAAAATCGCCAAGTTTCACCAAATGCTTGTTTTTACCTGAGAATTACAAAAGTAAACAATTAAGTATCAATCCTCATACATAATATAGTAAAACAAGTCAAATTAATAGGATAAATGATAGTAATAAAATGTACTTATTTGAGTTCATCAATAAGTAATCCCACATTTCTTCAAAATCCTTTGTGGGGTCATAATCTGGCTCAGGTATGTCATCATAAACTATGGCGTCAAATGGTTCGAAATCAAAATTAGAATACTTTTCATCTTCATCCGATGGATTGACTAATGGTGGTAATACGATTGCAGAATATTTTTCAACGTAAGGTTCCGTATACACATCATCTTGTGCAATCTCCGAAGAAAAAGTACTATCAAGAACAATTGCCGGAATTGGTTTCACGGTATATGATTCTTCTTCATCATTATTTGACATACACCAAGTGTGTTGAAACGGCAACCTATTTCTTTCTTTCTTTGACTTAACCATTTCCAGTAACAAGTATTCTTCCATTGTAATATCCGGATCGTCCATCTTCCTGAAATAAAACTTACTCGTGCAAAAGAAGAGTGAAACGATCAAAGTAAAATAAAAGTTGCTGATATTAGTAGACGATGCGCCGTATCCAAAAAGTTGGATACGCCGTATCTTATAATCGTTAAAATTAAATCAGACTTTTATTCAGAAAATAGATACGCCGCTTGGAAATTAGAATGCGCCGTATCAATTTTAATTATCAAAAATTGATATACTTATTAAAATTAAATGCGTCGTATTAACAAAAGTTAATGCGCCGTATTTTCGTTACGTTTCAAAATATAAGATTTTTGATTCAGAAGATACGCCGTATCGACAGAGATCGATGCGTCGTATCTGTTTAATAATTCGAAAACTGTTTTTAATTAAAATAATAGATACGCCGTATCTGCTAAAGCAGATGCGTCGTATGGCGTTAAAGTTTAGAAAAAATTTTCCTTAAAAACAGATACGCCGTATCTTGGGGAAAAGATGCGTCGTATCGAATTAATTAAACGCGTTGTATTTTAAAAAAATTGAACGCAATACGCCGTATCTGAGAAATCAGATGCGCCGTATCGTTCGATTTAGCTCAGTACAACGATTGCAGAAAACAAATAATACGAAAAATAAAAACAAATAAAACACACGAAAATAAACACAAACAAAAGCAAACAAATAACACACAAAAACAGAAAATATGCAAAATAGTACAATGAATGCAAATTAATCTAATACACAACAAAATTAGCGGTTAGATAAAAATTAAAAACCTAATTAAAATACTAATCAAATTAACAGATAATAACAATTCACTCCCCGGCAGCGGCGCCAAAAACTTGATGCGCGTGCGTGTCGTTGCGGTTTAGCAGTATAATGCCTAATCAAGTTTTAAATTTATATTTAGCCGACTTATCAATAACACACACACTTAACGAGCAGTGTACCCGGTCAGTATGAATATAATGGTAAGTAGAGTGTCGATCACTAAGAGTGGAACGTATTATCTAGTTATTCTAATCAGTATTTTAATATATTAAGTTAGCTATACAATCTAATCTAACGCAAGAGGGGTTTCAGCCTGAGAGACTGGCACGATTTTGTTGCAATTAAATAATAAACTGAACCAATAGGCACGAATCAGCAAGTAGCACACACGTACACAGATAAATACTCGAGACAATAAGAGGGCTGTCCTTATGATAAGTAGTTTGTCACTTGTTTTATTGCTAGTGTTATATGAAGTGTATAGTTCGATGCAACGCACCGAGATTAAGTCCTTTCTCGTTGGTTCTAATCTTATCGGCGAGTAAACCCTTAATGATTACTTATGACTATCCCGTTTATCTTTCTCCTACTTTTCTACAGACCATAGAATACATAGGCATCTAATAAACAGGCGAGGGCAGAGGCATGGCGACCCGATCAACGCTCAGCTAGCCACAGAGGTTATCAATGCACTAATAAAAGTCACCAATGACATCAACATATAAACTTTAATTAATGAGAAAGCAGTTTTAAGGGAGTGCAACCTTTCCGTTGTCACGTTACACAAGCCACCAATCTTGATGAATTAAAGTTTACTAACACAATAAAACAAAACTACTTAATGAATTAAACACATGCAGCACCTTCTTACAGCTCTTGTATCCTTGATTTGGGTGTGTCTTGTGCTGCTGCCTCGACTGAATTCGTCCTTGGTTTCTGGTCTTTGGTCACGTATATAATATATGTCACATCGAATTCGTCTGGTCTTGGGGTATTTATAGTTTCTGTCTGAGGGTAAGATGCGGCGCATCTAGTAAGTAGATGCGGCGCATGTACTTAACTTCGCGTGGGGTCCAAGATTATAATATTCAGGAATATTCGTACACTGCCAGAAGATGCGGCGTATCTTCATCTTTGGATGCGGCGCATGTCCTCTTGTATCTTGGATCGTATCTGGTGAAATATTGATAGTGATGCGGCGCATCTAACGAGTGAGATGCGGCGCATCTGGAGCAGAACAAGTTGGTTATTCTTCGTTGACCAAAGTTTCATATGCGGCGCATGGGATAAATCCATGCGGCACATTCTTCAAAGTCAGGCAGTGGTCTTCATTCTCTTCATTCCAACAACCAATTCCAATCTTGATCATTTTACTCCGTTTTTAGTCCATAATCGCTAAGTTTCACCAAATGCTTGTTTTTACCTGAGAATTACAAAAGTAAACGATTAAGTATCAATCCTCATACATAATATAGTAAAACAAGTCAAATTAATAGGATAAATGATAGTAATAAAATGTACTTATTTGAGTTCATCACCCACTGTTGTTGAAGAAGTTTTATCTAGCGATAATTCTGATTATGACACTTGTTCTTAAATTGTAATTTGAATGAAATTGTTACTATATGTTTAAACGTGTAACTTTTATTTGAATGAAATTGTTATGTTATGTTTAAATGTGTATATTTATATGAATGTGTGTATTAGTATTAATTGGTCCACGAAATTGTTTGTTCTTGTACTTGTAATTTTAAAGATGGCATGTGTAGCTCCTAGATCACACAGCGGGTATGCCGGATGTGATCCACCCAGACGGCCCTCATTTACTATGTCGGGCTATTGCGCAGGTAAGAAATTGTGATTTTTATTTTATATTTTTTATTGATAAAACTGAATTTTTTACCAGTATTTTCACGAATCAATAACTTATATTTGTAGGTTCAATGATCATTGGTGAGATGGCAAATCGGGCCTTAAAGAGGGCGCTTAAGGAGAATGATAATCGCCCTTTACCGATTGGCTTTGATTCCGATGATCAAGGTATCTTCTCAACTATAGGCACTTATGCATCGCAGTTGAGTAGTCTTATCGGGGAACAAGTGAGGCCACTTCCCCTTGATTGCGATTAGGAAGAAATTCCAGAACCTTATAAAGCGCATATAATGCCCGCACTATAGGTTATATTAATTTTTTTTTATTTCTATTCTTATTGTTATCGACCTTTTAGATATGCGTGTTATATTTATGTTGTGTGTTTATTTAAATGCGTATATTTATTTGTAGACCTATTTCAACCTCACACCTTGGTTAAATGACGATTCCCAATTGACGGTTGGGGCGAATGTATATACGGTGGGGGAAAGGGTATCTCTTGGATTGAAACTTCAGATGAGGTTACTATACCGAAAATATAAACACAGGATCAAGGCTGTTTACTTTGATACACATGCGACGCCCGCGGCGGCAAGGGAATAGCCGCCGCCGAAAGTGTGGCTTAACAGAAGCCAACAGGAATGGGAGATGTTGGTCGACTGGTGGTCCGAACCGGAACAGATGGCAAGATGTGCCAAAAATGCAGATAACGGAGCTAAAAACAAAATAATAACTCACCAAGGGAGACAATCATTCGTACAAGGAAGAAACGATTATGTAAGACTCATTATAATTTTTGTGATTTTTAAAGGTGTTTATATTGTTTATATATAGCTCGTTATTAATTTATTTTATATTCTATGTATAGAGGTTTAAGAATAACGGGAAAAATGAGGACCTAATTGAAACGTGGAGGAAGGGGCATTCAAGAAAGGGCACATTTATAACCAGCGCAAACGAGATGGCTTATGTAAGTAATTTATCTCTTAACATGCGTCATTAAGATCAAGTTACTTCTTGTTTTTTTTAACTTGCTTGTTTTTAACATACTTATTTTTTTGTTTTTTTTTTTTTGAACTTACACAGAATGAGATGAAGTCCCTTCATGGTCAAGTTAAAGGCGGTGTCATCCCGTTCATGAGCGATCAAGAAATATTGGTTGAAATAGTTCTGAGTGACAACCGCCAGAATATGTCTGGCAGGGGCAGGAGTTTACCGGGTGGTGGCTCAACTTCTCGCAGGTCCACACATCGGACGGTTGGACAAGATTATATTACTCGGGAGCGTATCACGGAGGTGTTGAGGCGAGAGGAGCAGGAGAAAGAATTGCTGAGGAAGCAAGCACAGGAGGCGCAACAACGGGCTCTCGTGGCTGAGCAAGAGGCTAAATTGGCTAAGGAACAGTCTAATGCGGCTTATTCTAGAGTTGGGACGAACAAATCATACTTTGAGCAGTTTTTTAGCCATTACAACCAACAAGGTAATCCATTTCCCGTTCCCTTTCCCTTTCCCTTACCTAATCCTGCTCCCTTTCCTGGCCCTCTTCCTTTTCCTGGCCCTGCTGCTTTCCAAGCTCCCTTTCCCGGCCCTATTTCTCCCTTTCCCGACCCTAATAATACCTTTAACAATTGTTATCGTCCCTCCTTTCCCAACTCTACTACGTGCCCGGGTTCTAGTTCTAATTATGCAATGCCGCCACCCGACCTTAACAAAAACATCTTACAAAATAATCCTCATATGAGCTGCATTCCATATAATTATGATAATAACGATGATAGTGATGAGGAGGAGGAGGGGGAGTAGGAGGAGGCGACGGAGGAGTTGGACGAGGAGTAGGCGTAGGGATGTAGTATCTTATTATTTGTGTTAACTTTATGACTTGGTATTGTGACTTGTTAGCTTAATTTGAGACATGTTAATTAGTAAGTTTGTAACTTGTTAGCTTAATTTGTATCGTATTTGTCGAATGGTATTGTGGATTTGTGGAATGGTATTGTATCGTTTAGTAATTTGGTAGTGTATCATATTGTCGAATTGGTATTGTGGATTGTGGTAATTTACATGTTATATTTGTTTTGGTAGATTTTTTCCGAAAAAAATTCCGGAAAAATGCAGGTTTGTTACAAAAAAACTTTTTGCTCCCAGGAAAAATAGGGACGACATTGTCATCCCTAAATTGCACTATACATGTCGTCCCATTTTGTTTGGCTGCCACATCATGTCGTCCCTAACTGATTTACATTTAAATAATTTAAATACTTAGGGACGAGAGTCTCATCCCTAATATTTTTTTATGTCGTCCTTATTTGCAAAAGTAAAACAGTTTCTTATTTATTTAAAAATATTAAAGAAAGTAAAAAAAAAAACAAAAACAAAAACAAAACTAGGGACGATAATCTTGTCCCTATTTGCAAAAGGTTTGTCGTCCCTTTTCATTTCTTGTACCGTTGAATTGGTTGTGGGCCCAACTTATTGTCATCCCTAATCTTCAAATGTGATGTTGTCCCAAAATTTTTTTTGTGACAACAAAAAAGAGACTACTAATTTAGGACTAGATGTCATATCATTTTGCTTTTAAGACGACTGCTTGTTTAAAATTGGGACAAGATTATTATCCCTAATTGCACGTTTTTTTGTAGTGTCTTCAAGTCGTTTATAATAAATTTATTTTACCAAAAAATATATTCAAGTCATTTATAATCTTGTATTGTACCAAGTGATCTCTACACGTAAATGTAGTTGTTTATACTTTATACCACACGTTTTTTTTTAGATTGTTAAGTCATTATTATAGTTTGTTAAAGAAAATGGCTATCTATAACTCAAAAAAATTACATATTCATAATATTAAATTTTTATTAGTACAGGAATTGAGATTAATGTAGAACCAAAATTATCTAAAGATCTAATGAACTAATCCTAGTCACTCATTTTTTCAACATAAAAAAAAAAAAAAAAAAAAAAAAAAAAAAAAAAAAAAAAACTTACTTTCCTCATTTTTTTTTTAAAAATAAAATATCTTGCAAACGGTAAATCGTCAAGTGATAAAAAAAATACACCATCACAACTAGTATTTTTTTATCTTTCAGTAGACGGGTACTTCGATATACTCTCGACGATATTTTTTTTTTTTTTCGTTTTTCTTTCCAGTTACATCTAGAAAAATCATATGTGAGTTGAAATACAAATCACACATGATTTTTCCAGACATAACTGAAAAAAATCAAAAAAAAAAAAATCGAAAAAAAAGTTCGTCGAAAGTATATCGAAGTGTTCGTTTATAGAAAGGTGATTAAATTCTCGTCGTGATAGTATAATTCGTTTTGCGTAACGATTAACGATTTGCGAGATATTTAATTTAAAAAAAAAATTAATCAAAAAATGAATTTCGTTGAATATTTAGAAAATATTTTATCCATAACTTTTCTCATTAGTATAGTATGTTCCGTTTGAACAATTTATATGAAGTCCATATAAGTCATTACATAATCTTCAACATGAGGTAATTGAAGACTCCTTTTTGCTTTAAAAAGTCTTTAAAATAACTCTTGGCGTGGGAACAACAGCCCCTTTTATGATCGACTTGGGAATTTTTAAGTGCTTGGAGAATGACTTGAGTGTTTATTCTTTCGCACCAATAACGTTTTATAATAAAAGGTGTACTCAAGGGTTTCCACTTATGAAAGTAAAACGTAATACTTTCTTATAAAAGGTCTTCCAAAATAAAACTTATTTATTACTCTTTTTTTTCCAGAATTCCAACTTTCCACAAACAACCCACCCCATACGACTTGTTGGGGGCATCTGTGTAGTTGGTTTGACCCTGTCGGATACTGAATATTCTCATGTTAATTAATAATAAAAAGAATCATGGTCATAAATTACTGCTCATTTTTCTATTACGAGTATTATTTTAGTTGTACCACAATAATCATCCGTGTGATATACTCTATCTTATAAGTTTACACTACCAAAACTCTTAAAAGATATAAAATGTCTAATTCTCAGAGTTAATATAGAAAGAAGTTACCAAAGTTTGCGAGAAATTTATCCTAAGTCATTAAAGTTTCAAAACAGTCATTTAAGTTACTTAATCTGTTGCAACCGATACATATGTTACTTTCTTAGGTTTAACACATTAGACCGGTTAAGTTTCTACGTGGCACTAGTTAATTTTTGAGTTAATATACAAAGAAGTTACTAAAGTTTCAAAATTATCATCTAGGTTACTGAACTTATGAAACATATATCCTAATCAAACAATACCTACCTCTAGCATATAAAGAAGTATTCATGAAGCCAAGAACCCAGCAAAAAAATATCACTGTGTCACCAATGGAGTCCATCAAAGGTCATGGCAAGTTGGATCATGAAGAAGATCAAGCCTTTCGTCGCAAATCACGTAAACGAATCAACATCATTCTCCCCTCATAGTTATTATTGCAGTAGTTGTTGGAACCGTTATTCACAAAAGCAACAACAATAATAACAAAAATACCAACAGCCAACAAACCCTTTCATCAGCCCAATCCACCAAAGTAGTTTGTAGCCAGACTCAGTATCCAGACTCATGCTACTCTAGCATCACTTCTAGAGATAAATCCAACACAATTTGTTGGGCCAATATTTGACTCAAATGTCTCCAACAAGGATTTAAACATAAAATAGGCCAGACACTCACTGACAGAATATCAGTGGTCATCTAATACACTGATAATCAGTGAAAATGTCTCCCTGATACATGGATAAAACTCAAACAGCATACTTCAAAGAGTTGGCAAAGACCAATTGAAGGAGCGCCTACTAGCTGATGCAGTCTCAGTGAGTTAGGTACTTGAGCAAAACATCAGGGACACTGAGATCTCACAAATGTCTCTATATCCCTAATGGCCTTTCTCTCTTTGTTAATGACCACCTCACCAACTATAATATAACTGCATGAAGGTATGGTGATCAACGTAACTTCATCATCAGGCTCAAGATTCAGAGACATTAGGAATCTAGGTTGAACTGATATAAAAGACAAACACACTGAAACAGCAGAAGTTCAAGCCTTAGATATCATCAAAGAGTTCACTTGTTCAGAACTAGTCAGCCAGTATAAACAAGGAACTCCAGCATAGGCACAAGGGATTCAAGGGCATGTATACCTTTATGATCTCTCAAGCTCTTTGATCAAAACCAAGGCAGTTAGATGAGTCGATAGAGTTTAAGCGGAAAAACTCTTGGGAAGATAAAACTTTGCTCCTTTCCAAGACACAAAAGAAGCTCATGGGAAATCGTAACTGTCAACTCCGGTAAACCAAAAGGACATCAAGGCTAGATGTATAGGCACGTGCCTACCTATGAACAGTCGGCAAGTTCACTATTCTCACGTGAAGCAACAGTAACCGCTCCGCTATATAAACCCGTTCCAACAAAGCAAAATGTGCGCATTCAACGAGCATAAGAAGTGAGAATTCAATTAGCATAGTTAGAGTGTTAGAATTCTCAACACACTTAGAACCCAAGCCTAGCTTGCTTCTTCGTGTTCCTTAATTTGTCTCTCTACGGGGATAGCCGCTGCAACTATCCCCTTGAAAAGCCAACCAAGTTATTAGAGTGTCTAAGTGGGTTCTTGAGTAACCTTGTAATTCCGCCTTATCATGAATCATAAACTCGTTATTACTTCCATTTCCAAAGGCCACGTGTTTATGTATATATTGTCGATTCATGTGTTGCTCAAGTCAAACTGGACCAACAAGTGGTATCAGAGCGGGTGGATCATACTTATGATCTAGATCCGTTCTTAAATGACTGTTGGGAATTATATTTTCATAGATTTGATGATACAAAAACAAGAAGAATGAAACATGAAATCTAGTTGCTGGAGTGGTTAATTCTGGTGACTACCCAGTTAAGTCTGGTGGTTAAGTCTTCTCAGTTAAGTCTCCTCAGTTAAATCTGGTGGTTAAGTCTTGTCAAAGTTAAGTCTGGTAGTGTTAATCAGTTAAGTCTGGTAATGTTACACAGTTAAGTCTTCTAGTGTAAAGTCTGATGATTACACAGTTAAGTCTTCTAGTGTATCAGATGCTACTATGAGTCATACTACTGCTGGATGGATAAGGATGAAGAAGATATTTTGTATTTGAGTCAAGTATATCAAATAGATAATATCTAGATATGTTTTCAGTCAACAAATTGTAAAAGATACATGTTGTATCTTATTGACTGACATACACAAGCAAGTAGTAGACAAGACTTATCAACTTTGTAATGATCTCCTTTGTACTATAAAAGGGAGATCATACCCTTAGATAAAAAGTATGCTTCACAGTGAAATAATGTAAACATCAAAGGGTGATTAGTGGTTAGATGTTAATCACCAAGGCGCTTCGTACTTACAAATTACAATAACACAAAGTTGTGTTAAAATGTAAAGCACCTAAAAGAGTGTGTGTGGGAACATTAGACATGGGGTCTAATGTTGTTAGGTTTGTTTAGCCTCAAGGATCTTTGATCCCTGATTAGATTGTAATCGTACTACTATTGATCAAGTAGTATTGGGGCTAGTTGGAATAACAAACGGTGAAGTTGGCAAAACCTTGTTGTGATAGTATTGTTTCTTTCATTAGAATATTCCGACAATATTATCATCATGCTTTTCATAGTTAATCCTAGATCAAAGGTGTAACAACCTAGAGTCCATAAACGATCACGTAACTTATTTTAGTAGATGGATTCGGTCTAAAATAAGTTTCCACAATGACTACTAATAACTTTTAGCCGTTCTTAAATGACGGCTGAATGAATACAACCACATCCTCTAAAACTCCCACCTTCAAAATTCCCTTCCAAAACATTCAAGAGCAGATCCTCAACCAAAACATTCACATTTGATTGTTTTTGTGTCAGAAAATGCTCATAGAGCCTATCCATCATCCTTCGATTCATACCACCTCAGCACCACCAGTTCTCAAACTACTGGTGGAACCTTGAAGGGGACTTAGTCCCATGAAAGCCATGAGCGTGGCAACATCTAAAGATGTTATATGTTTATCTCAGTAACAACCATATATGAATGCGAAAAATGGTGGATCAATAGGGGCTATTAAAAAGGGAACAAAATGGGAAGAGGATGCGCTGTAAGGAAAGGAACAGAATATACAACAGGTATCATCATGATCTCTGCTCCTCAAGAAACTTTCCTATATAGCGTAAAGTAACAAAGGATGGAAATCTCTGATTTCTAAATCCTTGTTGTTGTCCAGCCGGAAGCACAAAGGACATGGTTGCTGGCTGGATAAAATCTGACTGTTTTGCAATAGAGGAATTACTTAGGTAGTTCTACCCGTCTATCAGACCAACCAGTAAACAAAACAATTCCATGTCCAAACAACCATTTCAACCACTGAGGCAAGATCAGTTGGTTGATTAGGGTTGTAAATCATGGACTGGAAAGTCTAAAATAGGTGGTACTCACATACTACCTAAAAGGTCTTCAAGACTCTGGCCATAATGGTTGCTGGTTCATAGAGCACTGAAGTATAAAGACGCTGGACTACAGACAAAAGGTTGCATAACTGAAGATAAAAGAGTCAAGCTCCAGAGTTTATTTGTACTTCCTCAAACATCAATAGAATTAGATATGTTAAATATTGAAATTCTTTGATGTAATAAGTTTAGAACACTTGTAAATTCTAGTCATAGAGTGGTTCATGTAAACTAATCTCTTCTTTCATGTAAACTATGAATAAAAAGGTCTAAACTTCTCACTGAGTTTCAGTGAAGACCAGAGAGTATGACTCACTAATAACTTATTCATAGCATCAGTTAGTCACTCTCTAAGGACCCTTCAGAGAGAAAATTTCTCCATGAAGAGGTCTCAGTGTCTATTATTCTAACTACTAGACACTGCACAAAGGAACTACGTTCCTTCTACTTGAACCGTAACCATAAATGCATGGACTCCAAAAAAATTTCACTGACGTTGCAATTTTTGAGGGGGGGAAGCATTTATAAGAATCTATGACTGCCATAACTGAAGAAGTGAACCTAATGCACAAATCATTGGGGACTGAGTTCACACACAATAATTGATGTAAAGGCTTATTAGAACAAACATCAGGGAA
Source organism: Artemisia tridentata subsp. tridentata (assembly GCA_021014915.2). Classification (NCBI taxonomy): domain Eukaryota; kingdom Viridiplantae; phylum Streptophyta; class Magnoliopsida; order Asterales; family Asteraceae; genus Artemisia; species Artemisia tridentata. Next base: position 132,303,301 of record CP139504.1, read on the forward strand.
CATGACCCTGAGCACCAAGAAGAGAAATGGTTCAAGACAACAAAGAATCTAGTTTCAATGTAACATTTTTTGGTTTCTTTGTTGTAAAAATAGTTTGTAAGAGTTTGTAAGAAGAAGTCCTTTTGCTCACTTACAAACTGAAAGTAGCTTAGGATATCTATGTTGGCAGAATTATGCTAGAACCTCCATATAAAAATCCTAAGTGACCCTGAGATTAAAACCCTCAGGAGACCCTATAACAGGAGAAACCCTGAGATTAATCTCTCAGGAGATCCTGAGAAACAACACTCAGGAGACCCTATGCAGAAATGCTAGGAGACCTTAAGCACAAAAGGGCTCAAGAGGTCATCATCAAAAATAAAGGAGAAACACCACTACCTGAGAAAGCTTGGACTAGTGAAGATCAAACTAGAATCAAGATGGTGACTCAAGATGAAGTCAATAGCCTAGAACTCTCATCTTGGAAAAAAGGTATCGAAGATAAAAGCCTATATCGACAGTGTCACTTTAGGAAATACTTGTAAATCAGAATAAGAAGAAGCCGTTACGCTCACTTATTTCTGCTAGAATCCAACAAGTAGAATCACACTGAATCAGTACATTAGTTGTTCATTATACCTTTTGTAAAATCAGTGTATAAGAAGAAGCCGTTATGCTCACTTATACCTGATTAAACCCAGGCCATCTTTATGTTCAAATAGGGGGAGATTGTTGGGCCAATATTTGGCCCAAATGTCTCCAACAAGGATTTGAATATAAAATAGGCCAGATACTCACTGACAGAATATTAGTAGTCATCTAACACACTAATGATCAGTGAGAATGTCTCCCTGATACAGTGATAAAGCTCAAACAGCATACTTCAAAGAGTTGGCAAAGACCAATTGAAGGAGCGCCTACTCGCTGGTGCAGTCTCAGTGAGTTAGGTACTTGAGCAAAACATCAGGGACACTGAGATTTCACAAATGTCTCTATATCCCTAATGGCCTTTCTCTCTTTGTTAATGACCACCTCACCAACTATAATATAACTGCATGAAGGTATGGTGATCAACGTAACTTCATCATCAGGCTCAAGATTCAGAAACATTAGGAATCTAGGTTGAACTTATATACAAGACAAACACACTGAAACAGCAGAAGATCAAGCCTTAGATATCATCAAAGAGTTCACTTGTTCAGAACTAGTCAGCCAGTATAAACAAGGAACTTCGGCACAGGCACAAGGGATTCAAGGGCAGGTATACCTTTATGATCTCTCAAGCTCTTTGATCAAAGACCAAGGCAGTTAGATGAGTCGATAGAGTTTAAGCGGAAAAACTATTGGGAAGATAAACTTTGCTCCTTTCCAAGACACAAAAGAAGCTCATGGGAAATCGTAACTGTCAACTCCGGTAAACCAAAAGGACATCAAGGCTAGATGTATAGGCACGTGCCTACCTATGAGCAGTCGGCAAGTTCACTATTCTCACGTGAAGCAACAGTAACCGCTCCGCTATATAAACCCGTTCCAACAAAGCAGAATGTGCGCATTCAACGAGAGTAAGAAGTGAGAATTCAATTAGCATAGTTAGAGTGTTAGAATTCTCTACACACTCAAAACCCAAGCCTAGGTTGCTGCTTCGTGTTCCTTAATTTGTCTCTCCATGGGGATAGCCGCTGCAACTATCCCCTTGAAAAGCCAACCAAATTATTAGAGTGTCTAAGTGGGTTCTTAAGTAACCTTGTAATTCCGCCTTATCATGAATCATAAACTCGTTATTATTTCCATGTCCAAACGCCACGTGTTTATGTATATCTTGTCGATTCATGAGTTGCTCAAGTCAAACCGGACCAACATAACTGATCCCGAAGAGATATTTAAGCTCTCGTTACAAGTTTCTTTCGATTCTTTGACCACCTTGTCTTCGCATCCTAACATGTTAATCAATGCAACTAAGCAAACGATATCTCAGCATTGAAACTATGTGAGACGGTCTTGATGACATGGCTGATAATCTAAATGATTCCATTTCTTTAGTGGACGTGCAGCCTGGTGTAAATATACACATGGCTTAGCGCGTCTTTGACTAATCAAGAATCTTGTTTGGATACCTTAGAAGAAATGGAATCAGGTTTTCTTAGAGTTGTTAAAAGAAGTACACATCACAGCTTGGGGTTGTAATTTTATGCATCCACCATCTGGTGTTGCACGACTGCTAAATTTCATATGACTCATTGTAAACAGATCGACCGTGAATTTGGTTAAAGTAATTTGCTAGATTGGTTTTTGAAAGAAAGGGGGTTTTGGAAGAAAAAAATGGTGTGGGGGGGGTGGGTGTTTGGAACCCTAATCATAAATTTTGTTAGGAATTAAATATGAGTTGATATTGACAAAAACATGAAAGATGGAGGAGACTTATGAAGACAAAGATAAAGGACCTTAATTGTCAATTTAGAGTCTTTGTAACCCTAGTATCTCTATTATATAAAGATATACAGGGAATACGTTTTAAATAGGTCTTCCACAATGTAGTCATCAAAGGTGTGTGTGTGTGTGTCTAGGTGTCGAGTTCTCTAATGGACACCTAGGGTTAGGGTTTGTAATCGTTCGACAAACCTTGATTAATAATAATGAATCGTTTCCGCTGCATACTATATTGTTCTTGTTCATTATTATTGTGTCAATTCCTAGATATGAGGTCTAACAAGCCTCGAGCAAACGATCTCCACAAGTGGTATCAGAGACAGGTTGCTCTTGATATCTAGGATGTTACAAGGTTTTTTTCTGTCGAAGAAGGAGCAGATGTGATGATGGTTTTCTGATCGGAGGTAATTGTTATTTTTTTCGGTGATCAGTAGCGACATGATTTTACATATAAGGTTTATTGTTCAGATCTGCTCATGGTAACCTCGTACTGATCGATTGTGTTACTTTTATTTAATTGGTCGATTATTTTATTCGAATTGGTGTTGACCGTATGAACTGCTAGCACATGGGCCAGTTGATTACTCCTTATTATATTAAGATTAGTAGACTTGTTTGTCGATAGTAGCAATACCAATTTAACGATGATCACGTGTTGTTGATTGACTTTATTCTCGGTGTATGGGATTGCTTTGGATATTAAAGAGAGTCTGACAATCAGAGGTACAATTAGTAGGCGTGAATTAAATTATGGGATTCAAACGTGAGTTTGTCGCTTACAATTAAATTTTTCATCAATTCGGTTGGTTCTTCTTGCTGTAACCTCGTACTACATCGAATTGATATGTGGGACTCCGTGAAAGATGTTGTGAGTGCGCTGTTTATGATTGTCTCTTGCATATGGGTTGTCAGATCATGGGATTTAATTGGCTACTGATGCTTAACAGTTTCTTCTGCTCACTTCAAAAAATTCGTACTGCTCATTGATTTATACGTAGCAGTTGGTACTGCTGTGACTAACAGTTAGTACTGCTCGACAACAGTTAGTACTGTTCATTGGTTTATATGTAGCAGTTTGTACTGCTGGCTTCACCAGTTAGTACTGCTTGGTCTTCGGAATTAGTACTGTTCGTTGAACAGTTTGTACTGCTAGCTTTGGAGGATGAACAGTTTATACTGCTGGTTGGTACTGCTAGAGCATGGGCTTCTCAAAGTGAGGGGAAGTATATCTATTTGGAACACATTGGTTCCATAACACACACACCAAGGCTTTTTAATCAATTATGTGACAAGGGTATCCTTGGTGTTCGTAGATCGCCGAAGTGAGGCAACGATACAGATGAGGAATACAAGTAGATCGCCGGCTGAGGCAACAGTTACATAAGAGAGGATGATGTTATTGCATTTAGATGTTTTTCACGGATTATTTGAAGAAGAAAAGTGAATATGGTTTATTTGATGTTGTAGTTGAGTTTCACAGGTGCGTGTTCTTATCATATCTTAAACGGCCTGCAACGTTTAAAGATAACTTGTTTGGGCGTTAATGCGGTGACAATGACTTGTCAAATCTAGTTTTCATAGGTCAAGGGGTGGATGGACGAAGACCTAGTTAACTATCACTTAAAGGAGTTACATTGTAGTGCTCAGTGTCTCATAGAAGATGAGGATTTTGTCAAGGGATTTCGGTCTACTTATATTTCTAGTCTCATATAAGTTTGGAGTCACGTGGATAGTACAAGATATAAGACGCAAGTTTGGGAAATTCAACTTCTTCATCAAGTTTGTTATACTCGGTTTTCTTCATCAGTAATCAGTTCATAAGGCCTACGGAGTTTGTGATTCAAGAGATGGTAAACATATTGGTTTCAGGGGAAGCTTGTTTAACCATCTACATGCATCACTTAAGGGGAAGCGTTTGATTCAAGTTGCATTGAAGACCCTTATTTGATGATGACAAAAAGGGGAAGAAGGTTTATTTGCAGCTTGAAGATCATCTTTCATACTTAGTTTTGTCATATCAACTAGGGGAAGATTGTTAGGAATTAAATATGAGTTGATATTGACAAAAACATGAAAGATGGAGGAGACTTATGAAGACAAAGATAAAGGACCTTAATTGTCAATTTAGAGTCTTTGTAACCCTAGTATCTCTATTATATAAAGAGATACAGGGAATACGTTTTAAATAGGTCTTCCACAATGTAGTCATCAAAGGTGTGTGTATGTGTGTCTAGGTGTCGAGTTCTCTAATGGACACCTAGGGTTAGGGTTTGTAATCGTTCGACAAACCTTGATTAATAATAATGAATCATTTCTGCTGCATACTATATTGTTCTTGTTCATTATTATTGTGTCAATTCCTAGATATGAGGTCTAACAAGCCTCGAGCAAACGATCTCCACAAATTTAGTAACCTATATGATAATTTTTAAACTTTAGTAACTTAAACAAACTTTTTTTCAACTTTAGTAACTTCTTTGTATATTAACCCAGTTTTGATGAGGTGGAATTTGTGTTAGGTCGATATGGACATAGGATACAGGCTATCAACCGGTTGTCCACCTTTGGAGTAACTAGAGTGTAATATTTTTAAAGGTTGAGTATCCCATTTAACAAACCCGTGAACTTGAGTGACTTAGATGATAATTTTAAAACTTTAGTGACTTAAGACAACTTTTTCGCAAATTTTAGTAACTTCTTTGTATATTAACTCAATTCCCAATTTCAAACTAGTTGCATTAATTATTCTAATTATTCATGTAACAAAAAGCTATAGATGATTTAAAGACTATCTATAGAACTAATTTGAAAGATAAGCACTATCTGTATCATAATATAAAACTAGTAAAAATTACGGGTGTTATTTTAGTGGGAAAATTACAAAAATACACTAGTCGCTCGGGTGCTAATCACTTTTTGGACCTAAAATAATTTTAACTACAAAATAGACTGTTAGCGACTCTTTTTTTTGGCAACTCTTGTCT
>CP139504.1:132308790-132319463 GCA_021014915.2 Artemisia tridentata subsp. tridentata
CTTCTTAAAGAAACACATGTTATATCCAAGACTCTCACCCAACATATAATCTTCTTGAGGGTTAAACTCTCGAGAAAAGGAAATTTCGAGTTGATCATCTCGGAAACTTCAGAATCCCTATCGCTCACATTAGATAAATACAGCTCCCTCACGCTTCCTAATGCACCCATGTTGAATTTTATAGCCTTCTTCCACTGCGATGTTAATGATAAGGCGCAGAAAAAGAAGCTAATTCAGACTTGGGACATCATAAATTTCCAGAATACTATATCCTCGTTCTTTTGGATTTATTATCAGTTCCCGGAGACAACGGAGGTTATTTACTTTGATTTTACTTAAGTCATTGGCCAATGAAAGGTTTATCTTTTCGAGTAGGCTACACCTAGACAATATGTTATCAAGCACCTCTTTACTTATTCTCACATTAATCAACTCCAGTACTCGTAGAGACACACAATTGACCACAGGTTTGCTACACATGAAAAGGGAATAGTTCTTCATATCATCAAGTGTTACACGTATTGACAATGTATTTAGGTTTTCACCAGAAAAAATCTCGTCTGGCATAGTAATAGAAGCATTTTCAACAAAGATTTTAAGGCAAAGCTCCTCAAGACAGCTTCTGGAAGCTACACACTCAATCCATTCTTCAGCAAATGCAGCTGTTAGATTGTGGATGTATATATCAAGATCAAAACTTATGATTGGTATGTTGTTCTCAATATATCTTTCTATAGTGTCGTCCATCAACTTTATGTACTTTCTTAGTTTCTGTTTGCTTATAGAATGTAGACGAAACCTTAGGGTAGGGTTAGTAGACAAAGCGTGTAGCCATGACTTGGACACAACACAGGTGCGCGCTGCACCTTCTACTGGTAATAGTGATTGTATGCGTTGGATCAACTCCGGAACGCCTTCTAGTTGTGGCATCTAACGGATACCAGAAGAATAAAAATCAGAATCACGGAAAACAAAATGAAGGACACTTAATCTTTTTCATTAAAAATATACTAGTAACATATAACCCGTTTTATTAAGCTACTCCGTAAAACCTAATCAAAATTGATTTTATATTGATCGAACTCTAAAATAATTTATATATAATTGCGATCTAGAAAAGATTCTATATTTACATGATCAACGAATTGGCCTTCATAAAAAATTGCAGATAATCAACTCACGTTACGTTTTTAATAAAGATAAATACTTATAAAATCCAAAGTTTAGTTAGAAAGTTACCTTGAAATCGATGTATGAAACTTCAAAATTTTCTCTTAGAAACTTTAACGGAACTAGAAGATTTAATTCGTGTTACATACGTAGTATATTTTAAGGGATTTAATCGAATCCATTCCACATTATCCAACTTTAACTTTAGACTCTTTAATTTTTCTAAACTAATAAATTACAAAACCGGTCCCTCAGTCTTAATTTTATGTTAAACTAAACCCATAACATTTATTTTGAGAGTTTGGAATGAAATAAAGGGGCTTGTAATGTTTTGAGTATCTTGAATGAAAGAATGGGTATAAAAATGATCGATCATAGATGTTGTTCCACAGTGTCCCTCATGCAATATATATACACGTTCCATATTAAGTTCTTACGTTTTTCTTGTTCTTGTGAGTTAGGAAACAGTTTCTTTTCTGCCAAAAAAATGCTTTATTTTTATTTTGTATTTTATGAAATGGCGATTTTCATCAAGAAACTAGAAACAAGCTAGCTAGAAATTAAAGTAAAAGTTACGTCAAGTTAGTATAAGCATGAGTTGGATTTAAGTTATCAAATCAATCAAAATCGGGCTGGATTCCTATTCATATGGAGAATCCAAGAGTGTGATATGAGCTTGATTTCCTCTACAAGTGTATCTTTACGAGGGGGTTTCAAATTGAAGCACACTCTATTCCTATTTCTTCATGTAATCCAAGTGACGTGGTGGTTTGGACGACAGTATCAAAACAAAGTTTTGCTTGCTATTTATAGTAACCGTGTCGGCCCCACCGAATGCAAAGAGACATTCTTCTCATTCAACAAACAACTCTAAGTAAGTAAACTGTAAACATATTACCGGAAGTATATGCAAACATATGTGATAGTGATTAATTTTACCTATGTCACGTTAATTTTTTTACATCAAACTGCAAAGTTTACTTCAAATAATATATATATAATTAATAGTAATATAAATATAAATGTGTAGCAACATAAATGAAATAAAATAAACATGCTATTATTAATAAAATAATAAAGTTGAACAAAACCTAAGGTTGAAAATAACAAAATAACATATAGTTTATAATCTATGAAAAACTTCTTTATATAAGAATTTGATTATACGATAAAATTAATAGTAAAATATGTATGACGTGTAGTCACATCCATGAGACGAAAATAAATAAAATAAACATGCCATTATCAAGAAAATAATAACGTTAAACAAAACCTAACGTTCAAAATAACTGAATTACATATAGTTTATAATCTATGAAGAACTTCTCTATATACAACGTTGGTTGTAGAGTTGGTGTAGTTGCCGTCTTTGTCACAATACAATACTTTTAGACCTCTCTTGCTTTTTACTCTTGAGACGGCTACATAAAGTTTCCGTGGGAAAAAACAGACCGTTCCAAATATAGCCCAACCTTAGACAAAGTTTGGCCTTGACCGAATGTTTATAGTCATGGCAAAACAAACGGAAATAAGGAATTGTCTCCTATTAAGTTGAAAAGGCATCTTCTTGTCGGATGGGCTTATAATCCCATATTTGAGAGATATATCATGTGAATTTCACCTGTTTCTTCTTCTTATTTGATAATTCCATGTCACTTGGTTCAACTTCTATCGACATTCTCTTTGTTTGTCCTATAGCAAAGAAAACAATTTATATTAGAAAAGAAAAAATAAGTATTAAAGGGGATGAGAACATTCTTAAGAAAACAATCATGTACCTTTTAAAAAGCTCTTAGGCTCTGAAGATCAGTACCATGAGACATTAGAACATTGAGAAATACTTGAACACTATCAAATAACATTTCAAGAATAATACCGAACGATGCTTAAACAATAGCCGGATATTTCCACCCGTTTACTCAAGGGTCAAATGATCTGGGTTATAATCACTAATTGGTCAAATCGAAAACCAAAGAAAGAGCCATGAAACTGGTTGGTGGGGGACTTGTTTTTTAATGCTTACAACATCTAATATCATTTTATTTAGAAACATTTGATGTTTACTTTAACATTATAGTTGTTGTGCTTATATTTAACACATCAAGTCTTTTAAAAATGGAAAAATGTATATTGGTCCCTTATAACGAAACAAACACTAGATCCAGTCTACGAATTAACCACGTACACAATAACAACTATACTATGTATAAAACTAAATTACGATAACACTAATTAACGAGAGATTAAGAGAAGAGAAGAGAATTAAGAGAAGAGAAGGATGATCTTATTACACTTGAGAATTTGACAAAGCTTTCGCACCAAGTAACAAAACCAACAAATAAAATGCTCTCCCTAAGCCTCTATTTATAGGCGCATGTAACACCCCCAATTTCGGATAACAACAACGGAAGACTTAATTAGGTGTTACGTAGAGGATCTTTCGTCATAATCATAAAAAACGACTTTAGAAAGACGTTTTAAGTTTATCATTCAAAATACAAGCATTTAAAATACAAAGATGTTTCATAGTTAACACATTTATTTAGATTTGAATGATAAAACATTTATTTAAACCACCCATACAGGGTTTAATGCCCAATCCGTGCCTTGAGTTCCAGCCTTTAGTTACCTGAGATAACATGCTAAAAGTCAACAAAAGTTGAGTGATATTCATAGGTTTAAGTTTAATAGTTTGAACACAAGTATAAGTGTTAATTGCATCGAATTACAATTAACAAGTTAAAATCAAGTTATTATTGCATTAAGCTCATGACACGCAACGCTTAACAGGCATCAAATATGATGTAAAGTATATAGGCCCTCGAGATGGGTATTTGCCAATAACCCATAAGTTTGTTCAAATAAAGTGCGTCTGGGTGGCTCATCCTAGCAGACCCAAACGGGGATTGTCAGTCCCAAATATATCTATTCACAATTATTTACGTTCACTCGTAAGTGATTAAGGTTCATGATTGAGGGACTTTTGGCAATAGCTACTTAAGCAATAATAATAACAGTCACAGCATACAAAAAGTTTGTGTTCAGGTTTGTAGCATGTATCTCCCCACAAAAGATTTATAAGTTTAAGTGTGGGCTATGAACTCACCTTGTTGTACAGTAGTGGTAGTAGTATCGTTACTCAAACGATGAAAGGAAACGGCTTCAACACACGACCTAAATAATATATGGCAAGTTTTAGTGGTTTGATAGTCTAAGTTTGGTTTATCGCGAATCATAACGTTTAGGGTTTTATCGATTTGATGATTAATTCGTAACATTTAAAACATGTGGGTTTAAATGTTTAAAGTTCAAAACTAAAGTTATATATATATATATATATATATATATATATATATATATATATATATATATATATATATATATATATATATATATAACTCTTGAGTAAGTTTTCGTTTGTCGGGAGTATATAAGATCGATGAGGAAATCGTCGTTGGTAAATCAAAGTTGGTTGATGTTATGTTACGTTATAGGTTTAACGTTTCGTTAAGCGGTTATGTTTATATATATATATATATATATATATATATATATATATATATATATATATATATATATATATATATATATATATATATATATATAAGTTATAAATATATATATGCATATAATTATAGTGAAAATAACGTCGTTAACGTCGATTGACGAGTTTATAAAATAATTATATAAACTTATAATTATTTCTGAAATAACCTTTAAGTTTCACAAAGTTACACTTTTGACCCTAACGGCATAATATTTGCACCGTTAGTCCTCGGTTAAGGTTTGTTACACTTTAAGTCCAAAACATTTAATATTTACCTATTATACTCAAAAGTTCTTAAATTTACAGTTTTCATCACAAGATGTTAAAAATGACAATTTTTACCGTAAGTTTCCAATTTGACAATTTTAGTCCTTCGGTTAGCATATTTTTGCAAATCGAGTCCAAAATTTATAAAAATCAAAGTTTATCATTTTTATTTCATAACTAAGTTTAAAATGGCTTTTGGAACTTATCGAAACTGCTTATTATTATCGAAAGCTTATTTTTCAGCTTATGGGCTTTTAACGAGTTAAATGTGTAGCCCATTATGGGTTTTCGATCCAATGGTTTTGGAGGGGGTTTGGGCTTGACTTTGGGCTCATTGATGGGTTATAAAAACATAACAAAAGGGCTTATACCATCAGCTTATACGATAAGCTTAAAAGTAGCTTATTGGGCTTTAAGCCCACTCGTTACACATTTTAAGTTCTTAAAACTGTGGCGAGTGAGTTTTACTTTGGTGTTTATTTAGGCATTACATGGGTTTACTAGGTCGAAATGAATATGCAACCCGTAAGTTTGGTAGCTCGACTATTAGGTTGAGCTATAAAACTTAGGTATTGTGTGTCGAGTTTGTGAGATACGAGGTCAAAGTTATCGCGACTTGGCCATTATGAAAACTGTTTTAAAGTTCAAAAATTTTCTAAGTGTTTTAATGAATTTCGAAAGTGGCCAATGTGACATGTAACGTGTAATTTTTAATGTTAGCATGTTTATATAAGGTTCGAATAAATGTTGCTCTCGTTAGTTAGTATAGCAAATATTTAAGGTGTCGATTTACTTATGTGTGTTGTTAATATATTTAACGAAATATTTGCCTAAAGTAAAATGGTTTACGATAGAAATGAAATTATAAAAATATATAATCATAAGAAAAAGTTCGAAAGGTACTCACTTCACCTCAAAAGGTGGGGCGTAATCACCAAGTCGAACTGAGTTAGGCCGAAAGGATGGTGTAGCTCGATTCTTTGCACTTCAAAGATTTAGGAGTGAGTTTAATATGATCCTTGGCTTTGCTCGAATGTCTCGAACTTTAGGCTAAGCTAGGCGGGTTTCATCAATGAAAAGACTTAGAGATATTTTGAGTTGGATTTGTTTGTGGATGGTTGAATGCCGCATGATTGAGGGTGATTTTATAGGCGATCCGTTGAGTGTTAGTATGAAGGAAATGATGAACCATCTTGAGTGTGTACAAGAGTAGCAGTGAGTGTCATTGTTTAGTCATCTTGGAGTGTGCTAGTAACCCAAATGATGGCTCTTTTTGATGCTATTAGCCGGCGCTCACATCCAAAGGGAAAGAGACAAAGTGAGTTTTTTTACATGTTGTGTTTTGTGGCTTTGTCGAATACTTCAAGGTTTTAACACATTTTATACGTGATCAAGAATTTAGTGTAAGGTTCGTTTGTGACTCCTAACGATCGAGGTGATATAGAAAACGTGTTCGAGATCATTTGTGGCTCGAGTGGAGTTGTTTGTGGGTCGAATGCATATGACTTATAAATAAAAATGAGTCCTTGAGTTTTGTCGATCTATGATACATAGGCCGAGCTTTGAGGGATTTTAAACAAGCAAATGTTCGAATCATCACACAAAGTTTGTCACGCTCGATTCTCGGCTAGGTTGAGAATTGAGTCATGTAAAATAATTACATGGTTGTTAAGTCGAATTGGGAGAAATCGTGGCAAAGTAAACGTCCCTCGTTGCGTTTTTATAAGTTAAAATTTTTTAGAATTGGATTTGGGTTTGTGATTTGGGCTCGTTGGTGGGCTAGTCCAAGAAGCAAGAAAAAAAAAATACTTAAAGGTCCGTTTGTTGTGTTGGGTTTGCCGAAATATTGGGCTAAGGCCCAATGATCTGACAGTCCATCTGGGTATTGGGTCGAGGCCCAATGTAGTTACTGAGTACTCGTGAAAATTTTTGTGAGCTCGGGAATGTATTTGATCACGTTCGGTTAATGGACGAAACGTATAAATGTTAAGTATTAAACGTTAATGGTTTTAGATAATTTCGCGATTTTAGACTATCAAAGTTCGTGTGTAAGCATCGTTTCTAGGTAATCGGTAATCACAAGTATCGTTGTGATTTAAATAGTGTAGCATAAATAACAAAAAAAATTTTGTTACCAGTAGAAATGTTTATTAAATAACGTAATGATTTCATTTATTAGCATTTACTATTCATAGGGAAAATTACGAGAGGTTATAGCGCATTGGGGAGGCATGTGCTTAGGATATTCCTAAGCATATTCTACCTTAAGAATATACTAGAATTATGCTATTTTAGATGCTAATTTGATTCCCTAAGGCACATGGGCTACTAATGTGCATTGGGCTTTTCTTTCTAAACATATAGCCCATTACAATTTAAGCAACCAACTAATACAAATATGACTAAGACTTGAAATTATAATAAAACGTGTTCCCAACAATCTCCCCCTAAGTCTTGGTCATCTTGGTTGCTTGACGTCGTCTTTTCTTCTTGGGCTTCTGACGTCTTCATAATCTTTGTTCTTTGTTCTTGATCTGATATGATATGGTATGGTATGGTAATGATATGCCGTCCTCCATTGGTCTTTAGTACTGGTGTCTTCACGTCGTTTCCATCATGCTCATATATTCTTCGACTTTTGTTCTTCATGCATCACGTAGTTCTCTCTTCATAAGCTTGATCTTAGACTTGTGAAAGATTAACATACTTGATCTTTGACTTTTCTATAATAACTTTGAACTTTTGCTGTCTTTAGTCTTTGTGAGAACTAATCTTTAGGATATGAGCATGATGGAGTCTTGATGGTGGTAGAACTCCAGGTCTTCATGATCCTCCTCAGGTACATCACGAACAATCCGGCACTTACAGATTTGGACTTCGAGATCATCAACAACATAGTGTGAAGACTTTCTCTAATCCAAACCCAGGCCGTTCTGAACCGGATACCCCCGAAAGGGCTAACACGGACACACCGAAGTGCACCCACGATTCAGTGAGTCGCTGGAGATCACCCCACGACTGTAGACCGTTTTGGAGCGAACACTAAGCGTAACCCACAAGGAGTTACCGAAGTGACCTGCTGTCAGGGTTGTTTGATGTTACCCTGGCAGGATTTCCATTCTATCACTGAGAATCACAATTGTGAATTCTCTCAAGAATGTTCTCGGCAGATTGCTAAGATCTGCGAAGGACTCTTCTTGATTTTACAACTGCTGCCCATGATGTAGAACAACATTGTAATACTAAGTATTCCTAAGAGATCTTTGATGAATCTCATGGCTCTAGACTCTATTAGTGCACATTTGTTTGGTCGTTGGAGGCGTGGAGCATAGTGCCTCCTTTTCAATATCAACACATCTCGTAGTGAGAGGTCGATAGATGATGAAGGGTTCTCCATGTGAAATGAAACAAGTTTCTTTTGAGAGACACCTGAGTGGCTTAGAAGGTTTAGTGCAGTGCGTCACTGGGTCCATGACGTCTTTTGTCTTCAATACCGGTGATGCTCAGTCAACCAGTAGATTATGTATTGAACCCGGTGTCTGCCCTAAGGTTGAACAAATGGAGGGCTATTTCTTTTCACCCTTTTCTTTGCTTTTCTTTTTAATTCTTCAACCCCTTCTTTCTACTTACATTTAATATCTCCTTTTTCAATCATACCTAGGACTTTCTAGTTCTAAACTATTGGTATTGTCCTTGGGTAGATCCCTCCGGCTCTGGCGGATCATAGGATGGTTATTCCTAACCTTAGTCACCTTATGACTCCATGACTATCCTATTGATGCCATAAACCAAACCTTTTGAAAATCTCTCAAAGTGTTTATGATTATGAAAAACATATTTTGTTAACACTTTGAGAGTTTTGTGTTTTTCAGAAAGACTCCCCCTTAACATGTGCTCATATATGTTAAATTGAAATTTGCACATGCCGGGTAGAGTTGGCACTTTTGAATTGATTGATTTTCAATGAACATGATCATCGCGAGACACGCTTACATCACTAGTAGAACTAGCTTGAAATTATTACCCGTCCAGATCATTTTCAAAGAAAATCGCTCGAAATCGGTACATTCTACTCAGACATATCCTTTGCGAGACACGCTTACATCACCAGATGAACTGGCTTGAAATTATTACCCGTCCGGGACATGTCTTTTCGACTACTGACTTTTCATATCGTCAATTCGAGGGTCAATTCTGAGTCGAGCACTAATGAGATTCCAGCATTTGAGACACCATATTTTAATCAAGTTTTTTATTCTCCCCCTAAAAAATAGCATACTTATGATGTTTTTGAAAAACTTTATAATTAAAATATGCTGTTTTTGAGTTTTAGGGAAGAATTTCAAGAACGTTTGTTTTTTCGAACAAAGATTATTTTTCAAATACTCCCCCTTGACGAGGGAATACTTGTTCTTATGAGCAGAATATTTGAAAAAACTTAGAAAACATCCAGGTTTAATTCTACTCATAAGAAAGAAGCTTTCGCTCCTTTAATTAGGATTGAGGCACTGAAGCGTACCTCAGGGTCCTTTCTATACAGGAACGGGTTGTGCATTGTTATGTGTACACAAGCCATAATGACACAATCATATAAGTAAGAATGTCAAATAAGAATAATGAATTGTGAATATCAAATTCTTACATCAAGATCCCTTTAGAAATGTTGTGAAGACAGGATCCGGCCTCTGAAATGTTCTGATTGCAAAGGGTGGACGACCTCCAACATAGCTTTCCAATCTCTGCCTCTGATCTCTACGGTATAATCTTCTCTCGATCTTCCAGATAAACTGCTTCACTTGCCTTAGCTGATCATTATTCCATCTCTTTGTCTTTCCCAATTCTTTATCATGAACTCTATGAACCAACCCGTCACGAACGTTTTTCAGTGTATCGTCGCAGAACTTGTGAATTTCGTGAAATGACATGAAGCAGTTTGATGTCATTGCACTCCTGTAGACGAAACCAAAGATTGGGTGGTTCTTCATGGTGTATTGAGCGTCATGGCTGATATCGTCAGGATGTAGTACATGCTCAATGAGATTCAGTTTCTTTTGATAACTCTCCACTCCTAGCTGTAGATCTTCTACTCGTTCTTTGATTATCGTTCTTCTGATGAAATGGCAGATAGCCGTACTGAAGGCGTATTGAAGATCGGTAGTGAGATGTTGCAGCTTCCCTTTCACTTTGATGAGATACATGTCTTCAATATCATTGAGATTTAGATCTGGGAAGTCTGCTTCTGAGAACGAGTAGAGTTTGTTGTCATGTCTTCTGACGTTGATCTCAGAGAGGAATGTGTAGTCATACTTCTTTGCTCCCTTGACACAATTCGGAGGTCACTGTATACGGAATCCGAAGATTTGTTGACTAGTTTACTTCGGTACCAAGTCCTTCGTTTCTCAAACCAGTGGTAGATTCCTAGTTCAGCATCGAGATCATAGTTCACCAGTTGTCTGATGAAAAAGTCTTGGTGAGTGGCATGTTCCTCAATGGCTGGTAGTGGGTAGCTTGCTGCTGGAGTGAAGGTGATTGAGGTTGCATACTTTGTTTTTCCTGAAGCTCCATGTTTGAGTAGTTCGAGATCATTGTTGAAAAAGAATTGGAAAGGGATGATTTCTGAATGGTGTTTGCGAATCACGGGAAGTGGCTTGGTCCAGTCTGTGATGTAAGGACGATTTTTACTATCTCT